>MU129028.1:0-133891 GCA_014904985.1 Hydnum rufescens UP504 | reverse complement strand
TCATTTCATCTGAGCACGCATAGTTTTTGCTCTTGAGTCGCGACCTCATCTGGGTCTCCGGAAGTACCATGTGGAGCTCTTCCCAAGAGCATCCAGCTGGAGAGTGGTGGGGGATTCTTCCAATCTCCATGATTGAGGCATTGGAACCATTGCCCTTGCTGTATCCATGAGATATGATCTGGCCCCAGATGAAGCGGCGTGCTTTTCTTAGGTTGAATCGCGACAGTTGCGATCGGAACGCCATTTGCAGTGCGGTGAGGAATCCGTATAGTTTAGGAGGTCATTGCCCCCAAAAACATCTCCGTCTTTGAATTTTGGGTTCGTTGAAGTGCTGTCCCGATGGTGCGGGCAGGGTTGGGCAATTGTCGCTGTTTTGCCGGTATTGCGGAGTGGTTGGGGAGGTTTGTTCGAGTTTGGTTCCCGATGGCCATGCCTGGATTGGGGCCCTGAATTGCAGATCCAGGCACAGGGGGTGGAGGCGACTCGAACATCGCTGCCGTGTTGTGGAGTTGGTTGCGCGATGTTCTACGGGGTGCATATGTGACTGAATTGCCTCACGGTGTGTCATTTGAGGTTTGAGGTGAAGGGATCTTTTTTCCTTGGGGGTAGTTTGGGGCTTGAAGTGGGGCTTCAGTGAGGGTGTTTGCGGAGGTGCGGAATTTGTGAGTTGTGCACTTGCAGCAAAGGACTAAATTCTGGTCGCATATTTGTGTTAGAGGAAGGGGACCGCAAGTTGGGTGCGCGATTCTTGTCAGTTCTTGGTTTCTTGCGAGTTCTTTGAGCGAGCGTTTAATCTGGGCGTTGGTGGGCATGCCATTTCCGCTTGTATCTGGTGTGCTTGCATGCTATGTCTGCCCTCATTTGTTGCAAGCATGCGCAGGAAGCATGTCTCGGAGGCTTGAAGTTGGACGTTGGCAACTGAGGGTTTCCCATGTGTGGGACCTTTGCGTTGGTTGGGTGGGTGTTTGTATCATGGATACATTGTTCTGGGGCAGGTGGTCACAGTCTTAGGGGCCTAAAAGGTATTATGCATTTTGATATCTGTTAGTGCCGATAGGCTTGTATTATGTTGATATAAAAAGTGATCAAAAGAGTAGTTGATAGCAAAGGAGTTGGGGTTTGAAGCTCAATTGGGAATCAATTTGAGATCAACTTTAACTGTAGAATTCTGCATGCTTTACTGTGTGCCAGATGAGACATTTATTATGCAAGATTACATGGGTTAAAGGAAAATTATTTCTTGGAAATCCAAATCTAGTTCTACATTGCTGTCCACTTGTTGGCTATCAAACCAAGCTTCCTCCAGCTCAAAGAACTCCTCCGCTTCACCACCCTCTGAGTCATCATCTGAACTTGCATCAAATCAATCAAAGGATTCCTTCTACTTTGATAATACGGTCCAAGGCATGGTGGGGTTGTAGGCAACTAAGATTCTGTTCCAATTGCACTCAGCATTTGACCACACCATAATGTTATGTAGTGCCAAAGGCATTTTGAACCGAGTCCCAACTTGGAGCACCAGGAGCAATGGGCACTGATATTCCTTTTTCAAGCTTTTTGTCATCCGTCATACAGTTTGGTGTCCCCACAGACCCAAAATACGAGACCTCTTCATCCTTGGATCCCATTGAAGAGGTCCATTGCAGCTGGAATACTCTTCATGGAAACCACATCCGAAGGTTGGCTGCTCACCTTGCACCTCTCAAGCTCCTGCTGGCAGCTGGCCACCTCCTGTGGAGATCCGATACCTTCTTTGACGAGGGATCTGCCAACCAAAGGGGACAAACTCCATTCCGGGAAATCTGCATATCGCCTAAGAATCATCTCCCATTATCTTGATCCAACATCAGCTTGTACGGCCATCCATTGTGAGCATCGGCAGGAATGTTATGCATCTCTCTTGAATACCCTTCCCCTTCCCCTAAGCAAACCGTTCCTTTAGCTGCAATGTATTCTTTTAACAGTGGCCTCATCTGCCAGATTCGGTTTTTCACAGCTTTCTCACATGCCTTTGTCTTTCTGGTCCAAGATGGACTCAAGTTCGTGCGGTTCCAATGTGGCCAAGCTCGAACCTTCTAAGGCCCTTCAGCTTCTTCAGAAGTTGGCTCAATGAAGTGCATGGAGGTTCAGCTGATATTGACCCATTATCCTTCTTGAGGCTATTTACTCAGATGCAGATGCATTGGTCAGTTAGCCGCAGCTCATCAGTCCTTCTTGTTGATCATGGGTTCTCCAATTGGCGGGATGGCTCCTTCAGCAGGCCTGACTTTTTTCCGCCACTTGCCTGCACTGTCATGCTGAGTCATGTCATCTTGGACCAAATCATTCCCCTCAGCAATCAATCCTGAGATTCCCTGCGAGGCCTTCAAGGGGTTGCTGCAGAGATATGATCTTGTTCCACAGGCTCGGGCCCTTTCGTCTGGAGGACTGCGTGAAACAGGTTGGCTGTGATATTCTTGTTGGGCTTTGAACTCCTCCATTAGTAACTGGGAGATTGGTCACCGAGCTTCATCTTGCCTCTTCTTAGGCGGTGCTGCAACCGACAATTCGGACCTTGGAGCCACTTCCCATTTCCCATTGCCTTCCTGTATCAATGCTGGGCTCACCTGGGAGGTCAAGGAATTTGAAGAGACACCAGTTGATAAGCCTTGCTCAACCCGCACCCAGGGGAAAGGCCTGCGGAAGCTACTCCAAACTGCTCACCCCTTCGCCATCTGAGAGTCCCCAGACTCTGATTTGCCGGAGGATATACCAGAGCTGCATGCCATGATGGAACCATATGCATGGAAAATTCGAAACCCCCCACTCCAAAGCGAAGGCAGCCATTCCGGCATGAACTTCCACTTTTTCAAGTCTGGTCATCTGACAGCCAATGTTCATACAGGGCCCAATTCTCCAAGTGACTTGGTACAGCTTCAGGATGGTCTCCAACAGTGCAAAGACATAGAACTGCTTCTCTCCTGAAGTCCACATGCTGCAAACAAAGCAAGTTGTATGTCATTGATGGCACAGTTTAGAAGCTATTAACCCCAGTATCTAAAATACTGGGTTTGATGCCTTGACATGATTTCATCTGGCAGCAATAAATGACTGCTGACATGCATCATAGTTGGAGTTTGGTGCAGGAGGCCTGGTCACTGTATCATCTCCAGGTGATCTGCGGTAAAATCGGGCCCTCATTGGGCTGTGTGTTTCAGTTCCCATGCGTGCTTGGCCTTTGCAGACGATTTCCCAGGATTCCTTTTCCCAGGCTCCAAATAGCCCTGAACAACCATGATTGTTCTTGGGTGAAGGACTGGGGGGATCACATGGCCCCTGTCTCTCCCTCATGACCATGTCATCGGTCTTCGTTTGCGATCTGCTAGTTGGGAAATTTGCAATCAATGCAAAACCATTGGCTGGACTCTACAAGTTTTCATTGCAGTCAGAATGTATTACCCGCTTGTCACAAGATAAATGGCTACTCAATGGCATATTAATGTGTGTCGGTATGATTTCCTCCAAAACAAAGTGGGCATCGCAAACCTCAAGTATTCACTGGGGGGGGGTATGGTTGGCAGGAATGAAATTTGGCAGAACATCAGGAGCAGATTGGCAGACACACGAGTGAGAACGGTGGTCAGGAGCATGTAAACTTGAAGCATTTGCAGGAGTTGAGTTTGCAAAACGCTTTGAATCGCACTGAACGTTGACATTTATCCCAACTCATTACCGGGTGTTCTTCACTCCAACCCCTTTTTTCTTTTGGAGATCAACCTCTCTTATCATCCTGCACAATATCGAGTAATCTCTGCCCTGACAACAACAGCACCTGATATGCGGCAAGTGCATTCGCAAAGTGTCACCGAAATGAATCTCCTGTTGCAACTCATAGCCACGAGCTTGAGGGAACTCGACCAGAGTCGCAAGCCCTGTTCTTTCATGGGTGCCGTATGAAGAAACTAGGGAGGCCACAAATTCGAGCATGCGATACTGACTGCCAAACTGTGGGAAAAGAGGTGCACAATGGGGAGAAACGTTGACTCGGACAGCTGGATTGGCAGCCAGGACAGCATTGACAGACCATCAGCACAACCTCTTCCAGTCGGCTCCATGAAACACAGAAGAACCCAAAAGGGGTCGAAGGTGCCCCCACATCTACATTACTGCAAGGACTATGGGCTCTTCTTGCCGAGGTTCTGAAAAGCACCCTGAGCTGACCTTTCATGTAGGGGATGGATAAGCTGGTAACACCTCTCTGTCCATTCTATTCTGCTTGAGCAAGTCTATTTGAAAGTGCAGCTTGAGATTGTTGTCCTTTCATTACTTGTATACCTCTGGCCTCTTTCAGGCAGTATTGCACATCCACTATGGTTCCAGGCTGAAGTACTTGGAGTGTAAGGGGAGATCAGGAAGGGAATCGAGGCGAAGGACCGATGTTTCGAAAGGGAGGGCAAAGCAAATTGGCAATGTCTCGGGCATTATCCAAGTATAGGAAAGGGCCATCATGCGCCTAGGCCTTTTGGCATGGATGGGGGCTCATGCCACTACCTTGATTTGGATGGTAGTTTTTTTTGTTTTGGTGCATGTTCTCATCTCCTCTCTTCTTGGCAGCCACGGCTGCACCAACATTATGTGAAAAGCCAGACAAGAAAAACTCGGAAATGGTATTGATGAGGCTGTACAATAGAACGAATGATAGGCGAGGTGGTGTGTAGGTGAGAAAAAATTGACAATGGATGGATGGCGCCATTCAACCAAGAGACTGCACTGCACGACTGGCAAGAATAATGGACTGCAGGTGAAACTGCGTGTGACACTACCTGATGCTTTGAGATGGTGACAGGGTAGCAAGAAAAAACTTGAAAAAGAGCTGGTTCACACAAGAGATGGCACAGATAATGGTGACTGCAGATGAAACTGCGGTGTGACACTACCTGATGCTTTGAGGGAGGGTGACGGGATGATGTACAGGTGAGGTAATGCTTGAAAAAAGAGCTAGTTTGTGCGAGAGATGGCACAGATAGTGGCAACTGCAGACAGAACTGCAGTGTGACACTACCTGATGCTCTGAGAGAGGGTGACGAGATGATGTATGGGTGAGATAAAAAAGAGCTGGTTCACGCAAGAGGTGGCACGGATAGTGCGACTGCAGATGGAACTGTGGTGTGACACTACCCAATGCTTTGAGAGAGGGTGACGAGATGGTGTATGGGTGAGATAACAGTCAAAAAAAGAGCTGGTTTGCTCAAGAGATGGCACAGATAGTGGCGACTGCAGACAAAACACGGTGTGACACTACCCAATGCTTTGAGAGAGGATGATGAGATGATGTATGGGTGAGATAAAAAAGAGCCAGTTCGCACAAGAGGTGGCATGGATAGTGGTGACTGCGGACAAAACTGTGGTGTGACACTACCCGATGCTTTGAGGGAGGGTGACGAGATGATGTATGGGTGAGATAACAGTCGAAAAAAAGAGCTGGTTCGCTCGAGAGATGGCACGGATAGTGGCGACTGCAGACAAAACCGCAGTGTGACACTACCCAATGCTTTGAGAGAGGATGACAGATGATGTATGGGTGAGATAAAAAAGAGCTGGTTCGTGCAAGAAGTGGCACGGATAGTGGCAACTGCGGACAAAACCGCAGTGACACTACCCAGTGCCTTGAGAGAGGGCGATGAGGTGACGTGTGAGCGAGATAATGCTTGGAAAAAAGAGCTGGTTTGTGTAATAAATAGCATGGATAGTGGCGACTGCAGTTGAAACTGCAGTGTGACACTACCCGGTGCCTTGAGGAGGGTGATGAGGTGACGTGTGAGTGAGATAATGCTTGAACAAACAGAGGATCCATGCAAGAGATGGCACAGATAGTGGCAACTGCAAAACTGCAGTGTGACACTACCTGGTGCCTTGAGAGAGGGCAATGAGGTGATGGGTGAGTGAGATAATGTTCAAAAACAACAGAGGATCTGTGCAAGAACACAGATAGTGGTGACTGCAGTCAAAACTGCAGTGTGACACTACCTGGTGCCTTGAGTGAGGTAACGCTGGAAAAAAAAAGGGGATCTGTGCAAGAGAAGGCACAACTCAGTCAAACTGCAGTGTGACACTACCTGGTGCCTTGAGAGAGAGCAGCAATGTCACATCAACATTACTATTAATAATATTGCACATCATGACAAATCCGTATGCTACATTTTTGCGTGGGAATGAGTGGAATGGTAGCACCAGGACATCACGCAGGTGGGGAAGTGGCGAAGGTGGGAAAAGAAAGGCCATTAAAAGAAAGGGGTATGGTAGAAAGGGTGGAAAGAAGGGGCCACAGATTTGAAAAGGGCCATAGCTCAAGGAATAAAATACTGTCGGGGTAGACAATGTGTGCAGATGCCATCAATCGTGCCTTCACGCTTGCCATCACTGCCCCCATTGGACCAAACCAGAACTATGGGGTCCCAGTGTTTCTTCTGAAACTTTGGAAACCTCAATTGCATTGCTGCAGAAGCTAAATCAGTCGAGCTAGATTCAGCACTCGAAGCCACATTAGTGGCAGGTGATTTCCCCTTGCTCCATACACACTTCGCAGTAGAGTCCTTTCCATGGACTCAGTCGCCTTCCGCTTCGAGTTTGACATCTCAATTGGGCGAACACAGGGCGGCTCCTTTCCTGTCGTCCACAAGCTCCACTTGGGGAATGCCACTGGATTACTTGCCAAAGATGAAGGCCTTTGATACACCCCGGAGTGCAGCCGTCCCATGTCTTGACAAAGGCACTCTCAGTCCTCAGGGTCTCTGCCAATGGCTGCAATGACTTGGTAGAGTTGCCCCTCCTCATCATTGTCAAAAACCGCTTGATTTGATTGTCCTTGAGGCATTCAAACCCCACAATGGAAGTTGTTTTTCTGAATTAGGCATACATTCCAACACCACGATTGGTACATCGGGTTTGCCTTTGAGAATGGTTGAATACAGATGTACACCAATGAACAACGTTTTCGCATGTTCGATGGAATTGGAAGACACCTCAAGAACAAGGGCTGATAACTGGATGTGTTTTTGAGAATGAGAATTGAAACAAAAGAGAGTGCAGTGCAGAACGTACTGAAATTGGCCCCAACTGATACCAGTTGGACCTCAGCTATTATGCACCATCCTACCAGCATACCTAATCCCTTCGAAAACAGCTTCTCTTTGGTGGTCGATCCAATGGTTGGGTTGAAATCCACTGTCCATAAGGGGGACACCCATGCAAACGAAGAATTGGATAACTCGACCATCATGAAAAACAAGGGGCTAATGTGAAGCAGTGAATTTCACACTGAGCCTAGGCTCGTGGTAGATTCTCAGACTTTGAGGAGAGTACTGTACAGTAGAGTGTAGACAGCCTGAAGTCAAGAAAGAATTTTGAATCCGAACCGATCCAAAATTGAAAACCAGACTGAAAGCTAGGTTGATGAAATTAATGTACATATACACCACAGCTCGCAAACAATTTTGGGAATCCAGTACACCCATTCCACTCAAATCTAACTGAAAGGAAAAAGCTGCGAGCATAACCAGAATCCAGTCCACACCGCAATAGGAACCAGACCACCGTTCTCTGCTGGATTTTAAAGAACGAGCAAAAATCCTCAAATTTTACAGTCTCCTCAAGGTAAACACATTACTGAATATTCAATTCCTCTTTTATTTAAAAAAAGATAACAACAAAATTAGAATCGGTTGCTACAGTATATACTTGACTGCAGACTTCCAAATCCTCAGTGGATAGTGGAGCGCGAAAAACAACAGGCACATCCACCATTTGCCACTGACTTGCTCGTGACTGTTAATGTCTTGGGGTTTGCTGTTCCCTCGGACCTATGCTCGGACCCCAGCACGGAACAGTGGATGAAGCCACAAAACTGGAGAATGATCGATTGATGACAAAGGCGAAGCCAGGGGATAACTGCAAGTGTGGGAAGGGAAATACAGGTGATCACTTGTTCCATGGTCTCTGAATGGCGGGGCATCCGGGTCGGGGTGTTTCTTCAGCATCTGATTCCCATAGGGGGATGGGTGAGAGGTCATCCTGGACGTCGAATGAAAAGTTCAAGAGGGAGTTGGGTATATGTTTGTACTGAGTAGTCGTAGAAAGCCTGGATGGCTACAGGGTCCTGTGGAGGCTTGAATGCTACAGGGTGGATTTAAGAATCATGTACACCAAATATGTTCATGAGCACCTACAAGAAGTTGGTATCCACCCCTGCTTGCTTTGTTGAATGATATCCAATGCCTCTTTCCAAAGAGCATAATACCTGCGCATGACCTCCCCGCCAGCATCCTCCTCCCAGTCAGTGATGTACACTTGTGGTTCATGAGCTTGCGAGAACTCGAAGTGTGTAGAAGGGACAGTGGACACGATACCAGAGAGGCTACTGCCCAAGGAATATGGTGATGAGTAGAGTCCAGGGACTTCTTCTGCAATCGTCTCGACCATAGAAGATCAAGAGACAGATGTCCCCATGATCTAACGCAGGTAGAACTCGTGCTTAGAGGCCGAAATGTGTCCCCTGCACTAAGCATTGTAACATCGATGCTTGGCTGAGACCCCAACTTGTTACAATCCGTCGCCAGGGGGGTATCAGGAGACATGAAGATAACTGTCGCCGAACAGGATGCGGTATGGTTCGAGGTGACACTCTGAGTAAATGTTTGGTTGAATTGCAGCCGACAGAGGCCAGGTATACTCAGAAGAAGACCCTGATGGGGTGAGTGTAGGTTGACAATTAGGGTGTGTGGTACAAAATGGCTCGAAAGGGTTGACACTTCAATCCAAATCGACATGATGCAATGTTTGACTGGAAGCAGAATTTGGTCGGAAGCAAAATAACATACTGCTACTATGGAACCTACGTCGACCTCAGGTACCCATGCACAGCCTTCCACCCTCGCGGCAAATTGCAGCGAGCTCAGTCGGCTGTCTGGGCCTGACACAGTTCCATGTCAGCACTCTCAGGATGGGGCTCCAGATTCTGAGCCTGCTTGCGACCTTGCTCTCCAGAGTGGGCAAAGTTGCACCTCTAATCAAGAATATTCTGGATCGAGCCCTATGACCTGGTCCAAGGATGGAGATGCTGAGGCAGTGCCAGTTGGCGCCACTTGGAGTGATCTGTTCGACAATCGGGAGAAGCTCAAAATGTATTCAAGAAGCTGACCACCTTGGTCAGTCATCTAAGCCTACCTAGTTAGGTACCACTTCCGGGGCAGATAATGGTACCTAAGTAGGTCCCATCACTATTCTGGCCGAAATGGCCATTTTTATGATTTCACCTCCTGGACCAGAATTGGCCGAAATGGCCAAAAATTGGCCGAAATGGCCAAAAATTGGCCGAAAATTGGCTGAAAATTGGCCGAAAATTGGCCGAAACTGGGACTTGGAGAGAATCTCAGACTTGCAGGACAGCAGGCCATGCAGGCTTATCGGGGATAATCACCAGTAATTATTATTATATTCCCCCCTCTGGTGTTTCATTTATAGTTATTTATTTATTATCATTATCACTATATACACCAGGTGGGGGCTGTTTTCATTTGGCAGTCTCATGTTTTGTTCTTATGAACTAAGGTATTTATTTATTTAAAAATTCAATTAAAAAAACATACCACACACCCACTAGGGCAGGTGTGTGGTACCGTTCATTGTTTCCTCAGGACTTAGGACGGGGGGTCGTCTGGTGTTCAGATGCGGGTTCAGGGGGCATGTTGCTGGGGTGTCAGGCGGCAAAATAGTAAGGAGGAAATTCAAAGCAGCGCAAAAAGAGCAGCTATTGCTGCTCTTTTTGCGCCACTTGCAAATAAAAATAAAAATAAAAATAAAAGACCACACCCGCTGAGGGGGCTATGTGGTACTGGGCATTTCTGCCTTGGGCTTGGATGGGGGCTCGCCCGGCTCGTTGGTGGCCATTTTGGGTGGCATGGCTTGGTGGTTCACCGTTGTGCGGGTCGTTCGGGGGTTGCGGCTCTCTGTCATCATTTTGGGACCTTTAAATTTGATCCTAGAATGGAATGATAATGTACGTTAGTAAAAAAATCTCAAGGCACCAGGTAGTGTCACACTGCAGTTTTGCAGTTGCCACTATCTGTGCCATCTCTTGCATGGATCCTCTGTTTGTTCAAGCATTATCTCACTCACACGTCACCTCATCACCCTCCTCAAGGCACCGGGTAGTGTCACACTGCAGTTTCAACTGCAGTCGCCACTATCCATGCTATTTATTACACAAACCAGCTCTTTTTTCCAAGCATTATCTCGCTCACACGTCACCTCATCGCCTCTCTCAAGGCACTGGGTAGTGTCACTGCGGTTTTGTCCGCAGTTGCCACTATCCGTGCCACTTCTTGCACGAACCAGCTCTTTTTTATCTCACCCATACATCATCTTGTCATCCTCTCTCAAAGCATTGGGTAGTGTCACACTGCGGTTTTGTCTGCAGTCGCCACTATCCGTGCCATCTCTCGAGCGAACCAGCTCTTTTTTTCGACTGTTATCTCACCCATACATCATCTCGTCACCCTCCCTCAAAGCATCGGGTAGTGTCACACCACAGTTTTGTCCGCAGTCACCACTATCCATGCCACCTCTTGTGCGAACTGGCTCTTTTTTATCTCACCCATACATCATCTCATCATCCTCTCTCAAAGCATTGGGTAGTGTCACACCGTGGTTTTGTCTGCAGTCGCCACTATCTGTGCCATCTCTTGAGCAAACCAGCTCTTTTTTTTGACTGTTATCTCACCCATACACCATCTCGTCACCCTCTCTCAAAGCATTGGGTAGTGTCACACCACAGTTCCATCTGCAGTCGCACTATCCGTGCCACCTCTTGCGTGAACCAGCTCTTTTTTATCTCACCCATACATCATCTCGTCACCCTCTCTCAGAGCATCAGGTAGTGTCACACTGCAGTTCTGTCTGCAGTTGCCACTATCTGTGCCATCTCTCGCACAAACTAGCTCTTTTTTCAAGCATTACCTCACCTGTACATCATCCCGTCACCCTCCCTCAAAGCATCAGGTAGTGTCACACCGCAGTTTCATCTGCAGTCACCATTATCTGTGCCATCTCTTGTGTGAACCAGCTCTTTTTTCAAGTTTTTTCTTGCTACCCTGTCACCATCTCAAAGCATCAGGTAGTGTCACACTGCAGTTTCACCTGCAGTCGCCATTATTCTTGCCAGTCGTGCAGTGCAGTCTCTTGTGTGAATTGGCCATCCATCCATTGTCAAGTTTTTTCTCACCCACACACCACCTTGCCTATCATTCGTTCCTATTGTACAGCCTCATCAATACCATTTCCAAGTTTCTTGCTCTGCTTTCACATAATGTTGGCTGCAGTCGTGGCTGCCAAGAAGAGGAGGGAGAAATGAATGCACCAAAAACAAAAACTACCTCCAAATCAAGGTAGTGAGCATGAGCCCCCTCCATCCAAAAGGCCTAGGCGCATGATGGCCCCTTCTATACCTGCATCTGCCCGAGACATTGCCAATTTGCCTTTGCCCTCCCTCGAAACATCGGTCTCGCCTCGATTCCCTCCTGATCCTCCCCTTACACATTCCAAGTACTTCAGCTGGGACCATGTGGATGTGCAATATGCAGCTGAAACGAGCCAGAGTAAAATACAAGTAATGAAGGACAAACAATCTCAGCATGCACTTCATAGACTTGCTCAAGCAGATAGATGGAACAGAGAGGTGTTACCCAGCCTTATCCATCCCTACATGAAGGTCACTCAGGGGTGCTTCTCAGACCTCTCGGCAGAAGAGCCCCATAGTCCTGCAGTATGTAGATGTGGGGCACCTCGACCCCTTTGGGTTCTCTGTGTTTCCATGGAGCGACTGGAAGAGGTTGTGCTGATGGTCTGTCCATGCTGTCTGGCTGCCATCCAGCTTGTCGAGCACGGTTTCTTCCCATGTGCACCTCTTTTCCCCACATTGGCAGTCAGTCTCGACATGCTCGAATTTGTGGCCTCCCTATTTCTTCATACGGCACCCAATGAAAGAGCATGGGCTGCGACTCTGGTCGAGTACCTCAAAGCTCGTGGCTATGAGTTTGCAACAGGAGATTCATTTCGGTGACACTTTGCGAATGCACTTGCGCACTATCAGGTGCTTGTTTGGTTGGTCAGGGCAGAGATTACTCGAATTGTGCAGGATGATAAGAGAGGGTTGATCTCAGAGTTGGATGAGAGAACACCGGTACATGAGTGGGGATATGTCAACGTTCAGAGCGATCCAAAGCTGTTTGCAAACTCAACTCCTGCAAATGCTTCAGTTAATGCTCCTGCCACCGTTCTCACTCGTGTGTCTGCCAATCTGCCTCCTGATGTCTGCTCAAATTTCATTCCTGCCAACCATACCCACCCCAGTGAATACTTGAGGTTGCGATGCCCACTTTGTTTTGGAGGAAATCATACAGACACACATAATATGCCATGAGTAGGCTATTATCTGTGACAAGCTGGGATAATAGTCATTCTGACTGCAATGAAACTTGTAGAGTCCAGCTCATGGTTTGCATTGATGCAAATTTCCAACTT
This sequence comes from Hydnum rufescens UP504, assembly GCA_014904985.1. NCBI lineage: Eukaryota > Fungi > Basidiomycota > Agaricomycetes > Cantharellales > Hydnaceae > Hydnum > Hydnum rufescens. Next base: position 121,336 of record MU129028.1, on the reverse strand, counting down.
AAGCAGATCCGCAACGAAGACCGATGACATGGTCATGAGGGAGAGACAGGGGCATGTGATCCCCCAGTCACTTCACCCAAGACAATCATGTTGTCGAGGGACTATTTGGAGTCCTGGGAAAGGAAAATCCTGGAGACTCGTCCTGCAAGGCCAGCACGCATGGGACTGAAACACACAGCCAATGAGGGCACCGATTATTACGCAGATCACCTGGAGGATGATACAGTGGAACCAGGCCTCCTGCACCAAACTCAACCTATGATGCATGTCAGCAGTCATTTATTGCTGCAGATGAAGATCATGTCAAGGCATCAACCCAGTATTTTGAAGATACTGGGGTAATAGCTCTACTGTGCCATCATGACATACCACTTGCTGTTGCAAGCATGTGGACTTCAGGAGAGAAGCAGTTCTATGTCTTTGCACTGTTGGAGACCATCCTGAAGCATGTACCAAGTCACTGGAGAATTGGGGCCCTGTATGACATTGGCTGTCAGATGGACCAGACTCTGAAAAAGTGGAGATTCATGCCGGAATGGCTGCCTCGCTTGGAGTGGGGGGTTTCGATTTTCCATGCATATGGTCATCAATGGGCATGCCAGCTCTGGTATCATCCTCGCAAATCAGAGCTCTGGGGACTCTCAGATGGCGAAGGGTGTGAGCAGTTTTGGAGTGAGCTTCGCAGGCTTATCCCTGGGTTGCGGGTGACAGGCTATCACTGGTGTCTCTTCATTCTTGACCTCCAGGTGGAGCACATTGATGACAGGAAGCGCATGGGAATGGGAAAGTGGCTCCAAGGTCGAATTGATCGGTTGCAGCACCGCCTAGAAGAGGCAGAGATGAAGCTCGGTGACCACTCTCCCAGTTACTTAATGGAGGAGTTCAAAGCCCAACAAGAATATCACAGCCAACCTGTTTCACGCCAGTCTCAGACGAAAGGTGCCCGAGCTGTGGAACAGATCATATCTCTGACAGCAACCCTTGAGGCTCAGCAAGGGAATCTCAAGGATTTGATTGCTGAGGGGAATGATTTGGTCCAAGATGACATGACTGCAAGCAATGAAGTGCAGGCAGAGTGGCAGGAAAAAGTCAGGCTGCTGAAGGAGGCCATCCGGCAATTGGAGACCATGATCAACAAGAAGACTGATGAGCTGCGGCTAACTGACCATGCATCTGCATCTGAGTTAAATAGGCTCAAGAAGGATAAATGGGTCAATATTCAGCTGAACCTCCATGCACTTCATGAGCAACTTCTGAAGAAGCTGAGGGCTAGGAAGTTCGAGCTTGCCACATTGGACCGCACGAACTTGAGTCACATCTTGGACCAGAAGACAAAGGCCCATGTCGAGAAAGCTGTGAAAAACCGATCTGGCAGGATTGAGGCCACTGTAAAGAAATACAATGCAAGGCTAAAGGAACTGGTTGTGCTTAGGGGAAGGGGAGGTATTCAGAGAGATGCATACATTCTGCCGATGCTCACAATGGATGGCCTGTACAAGCTGGATGTGGATCAAGATATATGGAAGATTCTTGAGGCGATATTGCAGATTTCCCGGATGGAGTTGTGCCCCCTTGGTTGGCAGATCCCTCAGTCAAAGAAGGTATCCGGATCTCACAGGAGGTGGCCAGCTGCCAGCAGGAGCTTGAGAGGTGCAAGGGTGAGCATGCCAACCTTCGGATGTGGTTCCATGAAGAGTATTCAGCTGCAATGGACCTCTTCATGGGATCCAAGGATGAAGATGTCTCGTATTTTGGGCTTCTGTGGGCACACCAACTGTATGACTGGATGACAGCTTGGAAAAAGGACATAGTCCAAGTGCCCATTGCTCCTGGTGCTCCAAGTTGGGACTCGGTTCAAATGCCTTTGGCACTACATCAACATTATGGTGTTTGGTCTAATGTCTGAGTGCAATTGGAACAAGAATCTTTAGTTGCACTACAACCCCACCATGCCTGGACCGTAATTCTCAAAGTAGAAGGAATCTTGATGATTTTGATGCAAGTTCAGATGATGACTCAGAGGGTGGTGAGCTGGAGGAGTTCTTTGAGCTGGAGGAAGCTGGTTTGATAGCCACAGTGGACCAAGCAATTGTAGAACTAGATTTGGATTCAGAATAATATTTCCTTTAACCATGTAAATGCTTTGCATAATAAAATGTCTCATCTGCACTACAGTAAAGCATTGCAGAATTCTACAAGTTCCAAAGTTGATCTCAAATTGATCTCAAATTGAGCTCAAACCCAACTCTTTTGCTATCAAATACTCTTTTGATCACTTTTTGATATCAAACATAATACAAGCCTATCAGGCACTATACAGATATCAAAATGACATACCTTTTAAGGCCCCTAAGACTGTCTGACCAGCCTGCCCCAGACAATGTATCCCATGATACAAACACCACCCAACTCAACGCAAGGTCCACACATGGGAAACCCTCCCAGTGCCACGTCAACTTCAAGCACCGAGACAATGCTCCTGCGCATGCTGCAACAAATGCAGGCAGACCTAGCATGCAGCACACAGATACAAGCGGAAATGGCATGCACCAACGCCCAGATGAACGCTCGCCTCAAAGAACTCGCAAATGAAAACCAAGAGCTGCACAATGAAATCGCGCACCGCAACTTGCGGTCACCCATCCTCAACACAAATATGCGACCAAGACAAATAGTCTTGCCTGCAGTGCACAACTCACAATTCGCACCTCGCACCCTCACTCGAAGCCCCCACTTCAAGCCCCAAACCTACCCCAAGGAAAAAAATGAGTCTTCACCTCAAAACCTCAATGACACACCGTGAGGCAATTCAGTCACATATGCACCACCTAGCAACATCGCGCAACCAACTCCACAACACACGATGTTCGAGGATGCGCACTCCACCCCCCTGTGCCTGGACTCTGCATTCAGGGCCCCAACTCCAGGCATGGACCATCGAGGAACCAAACTCGAACACCTCCCCACCACTCCGCAATACCGCAAAACAGCGACAATTGCCCAACCCTCCGCACCATCGGGACATGCACTTCACGAACCCAAAATCAAAGAACCGGAGATGTTCTTGGGGCATGACCCCTCTAAACTATACGGATTCCTCACGCACTGCAAAATGGCGTTCCGATCGCAACTGTCGCGATTCACGCTAGAAAGCACGCGCATCATCTGGGCCAGATCATATCTCATGGATACAGCAAGGCAATGGTTCCAATGCCTCATCATGGAGATGGAAGAATCCCCCACACTCTCCAGCTGGATGCTCTTCGAGGAAGAGCTCCACATGTACTTCGGAGACCCAGATGAGGTCGCGACTCAAGAGCAAAAACTATGCGTGCTCAAGATGAATGACAACCACCGCGTCCTCTGCTACATCAACCAGTTCAAGGAAGTAGCAAGCCTCACCAGGTGGAACGACAACACACCCTGCTCGCAGTTCTACCAAGGCTTACCGAACCGTCTACAAGATGACATCTTGCAAGACGGCAAGCCTGCGAAACTCCAAGGCATGTACCAAGCCGCACTAAGATTTGATGGCTGGTATTGGGAATGCCAAGAGGAACTCAAAGCCACGAGGACCTCAGATCGCGGCACACAACCCCACACTGTGAACCCCTCATCCTCGACATCCCCTTCATCCTTGACAAACCCCCCGCGCAACCCGAAAGTTCACAAGTCTAACAGCGCACTCACCAAAGAGGAAAAGGAACGACAAAGATGCAAAAAGCTCTGCGCATACTGTGAGAATGGTGACCATGCAGTAGATAGTTGCCCCAGTCATCGCAACGTACTGCGAACTGCAACGACACCTGCCACAACATCCACCAGTACCAGCAGCACAACCGCGACAGCAACGTCGTGCACCCCAGTAGCTCGCACTACATTCACCTTCTCAGGAGGTCCCAGCACAACAGAGGAACCTTGCATCACTGAGATCTCATCATCATCCCCCTCCAATGGAACCACTCATCTAAGAGCTACCATCTCTTCCCTCTCCCCATCGTCATTCATCACAATAGTCTCAATCCCCCTCCTCTCGGACAGCCCCATCTCGGCACTCGTCGACTGCGGCACCTCTGAAAACTTCATTGACGCATTGCAAGTACAGAACTCACGCACCGTGCCACACCGTCATCATTTGGCGACACCACACCCCTTGCGATTATTCAACAGATCGATCGCGAACAACCTCAAGTGTATAGTTACACTCCCAGTCACTTTCGCAAACTCATTGCAACAAAATATTGAGTTCATCGAATCGCAACTCCACTCCTCGACCCCCATCGTACTGGGACTCCCCTGGTTGCAACAAGTCAATCCACAAATCTCATGGGCGGAAATGTGAATCGAGCACATGGCACACCACTCGGAACTTGTAACGACACCATTAAGCATCAACGTCATTGTGACAACTGCCTCGACCCCAGAACCAATAATGGCAAGCCCCCAACCCACAGCGTCACAATTGAAGTCTACAAAGCCGAAGACTTCATTCAAGCAGCCAGTGACAAAAGCACAACACTCTATGCATGCGTCGTCACCAATCCAACCCACACACGAACCACATCAGTGCTTTGCAACACTTCCCCCACCTCTGCGTTACCTGAATCAATCCCCATCAAGGAATGCCAAGACCTCACACAATGACTCCCCCTGGAATACCATGAATTCCACAACATCTTCACCAGTACAGCGGCCAGCTATCTACCACCACATCACAAATACGACCTTCAGTTCGACATCGAGGAAGGTCACGACATACTGCAGGGCCCCATATACCCAATGTCGGAAAGCGAATTCACCATGCTACATGAGTTCATCAATGAATTCCTTGCAAAAGGATTCATATGCCCTTTGACCTCCCCTGCAGGCGCACGAATCCTCTTCACGAAAAAGAAAGGTGGCAGGCTTCACCTTTGTGTTGATTATAGAGCACTCAATCGCATCACGAAAAAGAGTTGCTACCCCATCCCCCTCATCAATGACCTCCTCGATTGCCTTCACAGCGCCACGATCTATACAAAAATCAATCTTTGCGATGGCTACTACAACATCAGAGTTGCCAAAGGACATGAGTGGCTCACATCATTTCATACATGGTACGGTGCCTATGAGTGGCTCGTAATGCCAATGGGAGCAGCCAACTCCCCAGCGCAGTTCCAGTATTTCATGAACAACTTGTTCCAGGATATGGTGGATCTGTTCGTCATCGTATACCTCAATGACATCCTCATTTTCTCCAATTCACGAGAAGAACACTGCGAACACGTTCGCCGTGTACTACAACAACTCTGCGAAAGAAACCTTTGTGCCAAGATCTCGAAGTGCACCTTCCACACAGACACTATTGAGTACCTCGGCTTCATCATCACCCCCTCTGGCATCCAGATGGACCCTATGAAATTCGACGCAATCCTAAGTTGGCCTGCACCCACCTCGGTAAAAGAAGTCCAGTCATTCCTAGGCTTTGCGAACTTCTACTGCTGCTTCATCGCAACATACTCAGACCTCACGCACCCCTTAATCTGTCTTATGAAAAAAGACAAAACCTTCGCATGGAACAATGAGACCCAACAAGCTTTCGAAAGCATCAAAAACACCTTTGTATCAGCACCCATCCTCTGCCACTTTGACCCCAAATTGCACATCATTGTAGAAACTGATGTGTCTGACTACGCCATCACTGCGATCTTGTCACAAATTGATGAGAACAATGAAGTTCGACCCGTTGTGTTCTGCTTGTGATCAATGCAAAGCGCGGAACTGAACTATGACATCCATGACAAAGAACTCCTCGTGATCTTCGATGCCTTTTGCACCTGGTGAGCATACCTCGAAGGCACCACTCACACAGTTTCCGTCATTACGGACCACAAAAACTTGGAGTACTTCACCTCCACGAAACTCCTCACTTGTCAACAGGCTCGATGGTCGGAATACCTCTCCTCCTTCGACTACATCATCATATATCGACCAGGACGACTCGGAGGAAAACCAGACACCCTCACAAGATGCCTCGACATTTATCCACCTGAACAAAACGAGGTATATGCAACCGCAAACCTGCAAAACCTCCAAACGATCATTCATGACACCAAGCCTCTTGACTCGGACACAGCTCTTAGTGCATACTTAAGAGCAACCCTCAATGACCACCCTCTCGACTCCAAGATGACCCTCGCACTGATTCGCAAAGGCACTCGCAACAACACCATCACAATGCAAGTGCGTGAATGCATCGAGACCACCAAAGGCGACTCAACAGCTGCCCCCACCTTCTTCTTGCTCTCAGAGGACGTGACATTGCTACTACACAAAGGATGCGTCTATGTCCCCGACTATCGCAACCTCCGCCTCAACATCCTTCCCGCTTCGCACGACCACCTCCTTGTGGGCCACCCAGGCATTCACAAAACCATCTGTCTCATCACACGGAAATACTACTGGCCAGGACTAATGAAAACAGTCAAGGCATATGTACGATCTTGTGTCATATGCGCACGTGCGAGAAATCCTTGCACCATGCCACATATGGCCCCCTCAAATTCCTCTCCATTGCTGATCAACCCTGGAACTCGATCACGATGGACTTCATCACTGGACTCCCACCCTCCTCCTCATTTGACTCCATCCTTGTTATCATCGACTGATTCACAAAGATGGGTCTCTTCATCCCCACAGTTGCGACACTCCAGGCAGAAGGACTCACCGACCTAGTCATCAATTGGGTCATATCCAAACATGGTACACCCACTGATATCATCTCAGATCGCAGCTCACTGTTTATTTCCAACTTCTGGAAATCGCTCGCGAAGAGACTCAGCATCAAACTCAACCTCTTGACCATGTACCACCCTGAGACCAATGGCCAAACTGAGTGCCTGAACCAAATCCTCGAGCAGTACTTGCGAATTTATGTCTACTACTTGCAAGACGACTGGGCGCTACTTCTCCCCCTCGCAGAGTTCGCATACAACAACGCCGAGCACTCTGCAACGAACATGACACCCTTCTTCATGAATAAAGGCTTTCACCCCAACCTTGAGATCAATATCGAAGCAGTGCCTTCGACCAAGGCCAACCAAGCTGTGCTTGACCTTCGCAACATCCACAATTACGTTCGCGACCAACTTGCGATCACATGACAACAAAACAAACAGCAAGTAGCTGGATCACAACCCCCTTTCCCCATGCTCAACATCGGTGATCAAGTATGGCTTGACATGCGCAACATCAAAACAAAGTGACCATCGAAGAAACTGGACCACAAGAAACTTGGTCCCTTCCCAGTCACTGAGAAAGTTTCAACACACACATATCGCCTTGGTCTCCCTCGCACCATGAATCAAATCCACAACATCTTCCATGTGCGACTACTTGAGCCCATTCACCCCGACCCCTTCCCCAATCACACCCAACCACCTCCCCCACCTGTCGAAATCGACAGTGAACTCAAATACAAAATCACAGAAATCATCGACAGCAAGATTGATCGTTGCCATCATGGTAACGGCTTAATCTATCGCGTGCGATGGTCCAGCTACAAGCACACCAACGACGAGTTTAGCTGGCTTCCAGCAGCAGAACTTGCCAATGCTCACAAAGCAGTAATGGACTTCCATTGTGCACACCCCGAAAAACCAGGATGAGAAGTACTCGACCTGGCAGTATAAATTGCAACAATCGTGACCCCACACTTTCGCAACCATTCCTCTCTCCACATTTCTCTTTCTCTCTCCCTCCCGCCACACTTCTCTCTCCTTCTCTCTCACTGTCACTCTCCTCACATGTCTCTCTCGCCTTCGGCATTTTTTCTCCTTTCCTGTCTTTTCCTTCTTTCCTTCTTTTCCCTTTTTGTCCTTCTGAACCCCCAAAATTCAGTTTACTCTCAAACATCAGAAAATAAAAAATGAAAATTTTATTGTTCTACTCGCCATCCCTCAAATCATGCTGCTCCCTAGCAATCTCCCACCCTGCCTCAGCATAAGCCGCGACATCCCCCCATCGCTGTCGCACACCACGCGCGACACTCGCCTGTGACTTTGTGACAGCCAACCCCTGCTCCAACTCCTGCACCCTCACCTCCTCCATCTCCATGGCCGCGGACACCTCTGCAGCGGCCCATCACGCGAGGACTGCACATTGCGCCAACTCGGGCGTCGGGTCATTGGCCCATGTCTCCTCCATGTGCTTCAAGAGACTCTCGACCCGCAGAAGCAAGTCGCCTGCGGAGAGCTCAGGTGCAGCCCCAGGCGCCCCCCCAGGCACTTCCTCCTCAACCCCCTCCGCAGGAGAAGGCGAACCCTTCAACTCAGGTGATGCAACGCATTGTCACCTGGAAGCCCATGAAGGCTCCTCACCACCCTCAGCAACCCACTTCAGGTGCTGATGACCCACCAGCACCAGGGAACACTTCTTGTTCCACTTCATGCATGCCTGGCAGTGAAAACAAGGACTGGACACACACAGAGGTTCCTCCCCCTTCTTACCACCGGCCACCCATCGAGCGTGCACAGACGCGCACCAATCGCACTAAAAAACACCAAGTCAGTGACATTGTGACTTCAAAAATCATACTCACCATCGACAATCCCTCATCCTTGCCCAACACGATAGGCGCATCTTTCGATGCACCCCTCGGCACCTCCACCACGGCTGCACGCCAAGCAGCATCCTCGGCCTCGTGCCACACCTCAGCGCCGAGACAACACGCCTCCTCTAAAGTGCACACCGCCGCCTCTTCCTGGGCACAACGAACACCCATGTCGTTCTCGATCCGCTCGATGCACAGACACCAAGCCGCAAGGGCCAAACCCATCTCAGGCATGAGAGGCAACACCTCGGGCATCTGACCTTGCAGATGCACCTGCCACTTTACAAAAAATCAATGCAACTCACAGAAAACAGAAAAAGTTTTCATCACTTACCTCCCACTTCACCAACTCAACCTTCACGGTCGCAACCGCCTCCTCGGTCTGGAGGATTTCCATCGCCACCTTCATCTTGATCAAAGAGAGAATAGCTTTGTCGGCCATATCAATGATGATGGCATGGAATCAGAAGCAAACGCAACAAACCCACCCTTTATAGTAACCACCATGGCAACTGCCAAAACCACCAAAAAACACCCACCTCGTAAAACTCGAGTTACATGCTTCGAGGGCTTCACACTCAAAGGGGGGGTACTGTTACGAGTCGTACTCATAACCTCGCTTACGTACACAGAATAACCAAGCCAAATGCGCCATTGCATGACCTTCCCCCTAGCCACCATTGTGCCTTCCTCTTTCAGCATTTCCTATTATATACATCCCTCCTTTATTCAACACCCCTTTATCCATAAACCCTTTTGATCTCTAATAGTATAAGTAGTTACTTGATGTACACTCACTCTTTAGAAGATTGAGAATATATTGTCAACCGATTGAATTCCACTCTCACAATCTCAGTTATCGCTCACAACTCTCATCTTAAAACCTTAGCCTATTAAGTCTCAAGAAGCCAGTCTTCCTCATACGTACTCATCTCTTGTGACTTACGTAATCCCCACTTCGCGACTCCCTCGTCAATCGCCTTAAGGGCATTTCCTTGTATTTGTGTCGATTATGTCATCATATCTTTTGCCTCAAGTACAACCCTTAACAAATATACATGAAACCACCAGATGGCATAGGGGCTGATCCAGACAACATATGGTTACTACTACGCACCCTGTATGGATTGAAACAATCTGGAAAGGTCTGGAATGATCTCATCAATGGTATCCTTGTGGAACTTGGTTTCATCGCATGCACTGGAGACAAATGTCTCTATGTGTACAACCACAATGGAATCCTCATCATTATCACACTTTATGTGGATGATATGCTTGCTGCCACAAACTCAAGCCCCACATGGACCAAGATAAAGAGTTGCCTCAAAGAAAGGTTCAATATTACTGAGCTTGGGGAAGCACACTTCCTACTTGGAATGGAGATCATCCATGACTGACCCAACCAGACAATAACTCTTTCCCAATGACGTTACATCCAAGATATGTGCAAGCGATATGGTATGGCTGATGCAAATGGTGCATGTACCCCAATGGACATGAACACCCCCCTCTCCACCACACAATCACCACAAACTGATACTGAACATGCCGAAATGAAATCCATACCATATCAGAACCTCACTGGATCACTACTATATGCAGCAATGGCCACTAGACCAGACATTGCCTTTGCCATTGGCTCACTATGTCGATTCAATTCCAACTATGGCCACGAACACTGGCTTGCCGCAAAGCGTGTCATCTGATACCTAAAAGGCACACAAGAACTCTCCTTGGTATACAATGGAAAATTGGATCACAAATTATCAGCAATTGCACATGGATTCAGTGATGCAGATTGGGCAGGAGACATAGACTCACACAAATCCACTAGTGGATATGTATTCATGCTGGCTGGCGCTGCCATCACATGGAGCAGCAAAGCCCAAAGCACTCCTGCACTATCATCAACTGAAGCCAAGTATGTAAGCTCTACACATGCAGCACAAGAATCAATCTGGTTATGCAACATACTCACAGACCTTGGTTCAAAACCAACTCTCCCAACAACCATTTGGTGTGACAATCAAAGTGCCATCGCACTAGCAACAAACACCACAGACACAAGCTCACATATGAAACACATTGATGTACGACACCACTTCATCTGAAGAAGCCATCACTAAAAAACACATCAACATACAATGGTACCCAACTGAGGATCAAGCAGCCGACATCCTTACCAAAACACTACCCCATGTGAAACATGAGTATTTTGTCCAACTCCTGGGCATGGTCCCTAGATTGTGGGGGGGTATTGGGATGGCTACACTCCAATCTAGTACATGCCACAAGACCTGAGCTCCCACATGTGAGCATGGCACTTGCTGAAAGACAGACCGAAGCTCCCACAGTGCTGGCATGCCACTTGCCGAAAGACAGACTGAGCTCCTGCAGTGCAGGCACGCCACTTGCCGAATGCCTGCAACTATACAACCCGGAATCTGCCACCAGACTTTCCCTCAGTCTTCTCCCTTATACAGGTGTATGCTGAGGTCAAAGTCCAGGGCCAACTGTCATATACCCTAGCCAAGTACTTATACTTTATTATGTATAGCCACTGCCTCATTAGGTACTAATACAGTCTTCTCCCTTATATGGGTGTACACTGAGCCACTGCCTCATTATATGGACCTTATTCCACATTTCTGTCCCCCCTCCAAATGAATTCTACAATAAGACACAAGAATCCATTGTAAACCTTGCAGAGAAGGAAAACCTTCTATCTTTGACCCCATCTTGGTTGAAATTAATCCAAGTCAGAATGGTTTGAAAAGTATGGGCACTTCCACTTTTACTCATTGCACTAATTACACTAGTGACTCATGTTTATAGAATATCAAGTTGCTGAGCTGTGGCTTGTCTTTTGGGGATATAGAAGCTGTGATCATAACATCTATGCTTATGTCCTATGGTTTGGCCCAACCTCTTCACCCAACTGAAACTCAAGACTCCAGCAAGTCAAAAAGGAATATTGGGCAAGTGACTGACAAGCAAGTGGCATCATAAAACTCAAATTAATCAAGTTTGCCTGCCCACTTTCCCCAGTCATTGAAGGAGAGTGTGATACTAACATCACTCCATATACATGCTATGAGCATGTAGACAAATTTTATCTTAATCCCTTTGCAAATCATACTGATTATGAGCATTTGCATTAGTTTGACACTCTGCCATATATTCACTTCATCTATTTCATATGATAACCCTCCATAGTTGATCCTTGTTCATATTTACTACATAATGGGAGTCTGGAAGTACTACCGAGAGAAACAAAGCAGGTCAAGCTAATCAAAGCAGTCAAAATTGATGGTCCTAAGTCAGGTTCAACTTTGATGTGCTCCAGAGCATTTGGAGCTCACAAACCTGAGGCTCTGCTCTGGAGCACAGACAAGTTTCCTGATGATATGCAATAATATTGGATCACTATATTACACCAGCTGCCAGAATGTGCCACTAAAAATCTGATCTGCGGAAGCAGTAATCACCCAGGATGGGGATGCCAAAGAAATAATTGCCTATGACAGTCTCTATGCCTAGGAACTCATGTGCGGGGCGAGAGAAGCACTAGGCATAGTTCTAGCTTCATTTCCCGCAGTTTCCAGCTCTTTTTCACTTGTGACACCTACTGATATGGGCTCTTGTGACGTGTGACACAAGGCCATCTAGCAATATGATATGGCCCGGGTGACATATCACTAAGATTGTAACCTAGCTAACTAGGTACCAACATGTGATTGCCTCAGGTGCCTTGGACAGCCTATTTGCAGTACCGGTGATATCTGCTAACCTAAAAAGTAATCTTATTCTTACCAGACATGCATTGTGTGCCTTCCGCCCATGTGGGGCTGTTTACCTTTTCAAGATATTTACGTAAGCGTCGGTGCCTGGAAAGCAGTGATTCCGGACTCAGGTGACGAAGGAGTGACGGTTGGCAACGTGCTTGACACGGTTGGACCTCCCGATTGGAATTTTCCATCAAGTGCAATGACTGAAGTAGAGGATGATATTTCATGATGCCTACAAATGAGCCACCGTGACGAGCCCAAACGGCTACTCGTCGTGTACACGGTGGATCTAGTTTCGTGTTCATGTTTTTCATGGGCTATGTGCAGCAACGTCGTTCGTTTGATACGGTGCTCGGCTACAATCAGCGGATATTTCGTCTCACATCCTCTCGGCTCGATTTTCCTGATCTCCCCCTTATGTTCTTCCGCTGAGCGTGGGTATCATTCGACAACTGTGAGTTGCTTCTCCCAGGGAGAGTACCCTCTGGCAGCCTTCATTTCGACCGACCCAACAGGCTTCATCGAACGTGCGGAACGACGAGTCCTGGAGAATATTCGTGGTCCAATATCGAGCCGGGGGCTCCAATTAGGCAGGCCACAAGGGGGTCAGTCGACTCGAAAGACCCACACGAAGGTTTTTCTCCTGGAAATGCGATAAACTTGAGGGATCATGGGGTCGATGATTAGCTTCACAATGAGGAGGGGAAATCGCGTGCTCCCTTGCGTCATTGGGAGGATGTTCCCCCTCAATCCACGATCCCTCCGCGATATTCCACGGGGTTGACCCTAGAACCACCGGATGGTTCCAGGAGGCATTGGGAAACCGATGTGCTCTCTTGGTTCGTTGTGGCATTTTGTCGATGCTCCTACGGGTGTGTGGGGGGGGGAGCAGAAGTGAGTGGCGGAGGACTGCTGACATTGCTCACCAAGCCTCTGATGACCCAGAAATTTAGAATCCAAGTATCGCTCGGTGAATTGATCCATGGAACCTGAGGATGAGGGCTTCCTCGGGCCCCGAGCAATATTGATGTGCGATTTAGGGTTGGTCCAGACGTACAGTATCCCCCAATTTCACATGGTGAATCCTAGGGCGACAACCCTGTTGTATCCGTATCCTAGGCTGTCCAGCGTGGGTGCAAAGAGGAAAGCTCCCGAAGTGACACCGAAATTCGACATCAGAGTGGGAGCTTGGCAAAGGATGAAGGGCGGAATGGAATGACACTGGGTACGTAAGTATTCGGGAATACGGACTTAGGCACACTTGAGTCATTACTGTTCTGTAATTAATTCAATGGAAATTTAAACATAGACCATCCGACCAGGCACCACTCGGGTGCCGGCCTGTGCCGACACATTGAGGAGATTCGATCCGAACAACGAGGATGCTCCAGGGGAAAACAAGCCATATCAGTCGACAACCACCTCCACTTGTGGCTGAGCCGAGGCTTACAACACCTTCCCAGGATAGAATACTCAAGACGCGGCCTCTGAAGTCGATGTGGAGGGCACCATATATTATTTAATGTAGCCTGAACGGGCCTTTGACTCGGGCCTTTGACTCGACTGATATTATTGGTCGACTCGGCAACACTTCACCTTATTTAAACAAGTCGAGATCCTGGTACTCCTCTCAAGATCCATATCATGGCCCCTCAAATGTTCACCAGCGAGCTCGACCACGAAAATTTGAACGAACCGCACGCCCACTATCAAGACTCGATATCGATCTCTGTCCCCGATGAAATCACTGTCCACACTCCAAATGATGTAATATCCGGCGGCGCGGCCTTTGACCTGCGATCCTGGATCGAAAACCGTAATCTTCTCGAGCAGAGTCGTGGCGTCGAACCTAAATCTTTGGGCCTCGCTTGGCACGATGTCGCCGTTCTCGCCCCACCAGGGACCAGGGCAGCCTTCGTCCATACCCTTCCTATCGCCATCCTCAACACCTTTGGTCCTGATGCCTTCCGAATTGCTAGTGGTGCATTTCACAGTGTACGTCGATGGGTCTTCCCTGTACCGCCTGAAATCACGCAGGTTCAAGAGGACAGCATGCGTAAACTAATTCGTGGGCACACCGGCGTGCTGAAGGATGGGGAAATGCTTCTAGTTCTGGGTAGGCCAGGCTCAGGATGCTCCACGTTCCTTAAAGCAATCTCATCCTCCCTTCCCCCAAATGTCACTCTGCATCCCGCCTCCAAAATATCATATGGCGGTCTTCCTCCCTCCGAGATCATGGGAGACCTCAGGGGCGAAGTGATCTATAGCGGCGAAGAGGATATTCACATCCCAGCTCTCACCGTTGCCGATACCCTCCGGTTTGCCCTCAGATCCAAAGTCCCTACTCGAGATAAACGACCGGCGGGTGAAAGCCGGCAACAATTTGTCGAAAGGTCCGTGTCTCTCTTTTTGTCCTTGGGCGCCTTTTTCATATTGGCTTATTCTCCCAGCACGCTTGATGTGTTTCTCAAGATGTTCGGTATCTCTCATGTGCGCGATACCATCGTTGGCGACGCTTACAAGAGGTATATCTCTTCGGAGCCCGTGCTCATGCTTGAAAACTGATGTACTTCTCGGTCTAAGAGGTGTTTCTGGGGGCGAGCGAAAACGGGTATCGATTGCTGAGGTTCTTGCGTGTCGCGCTGCCATCACATGTTGGGACAACTCGACTAGAGGCCTCGATGCGAATACAGCTCTCGAATATGTGCGCTCGCTGAGGCTTTCTACGGACCTCCGGCGGACTTCGGCCACCCTAGCGACGCTGTACCAAGTCTCCGAGACCATATACGATCAATTCGACCGCGTACTGCTGGTTGATGAGGGACGATGTGTGTACTATGGGCCTCGCGATCGAGCCCGACGATACTTCCAAGGTCTTGGTTATTATGCCCCCGAGCGCCAAACCACAGCAGACTTTTTGACGAGTGTTACGGATCCGAACGAAGTGATATACGATAACGAATACAAGGGTCGATGCCCAAGGACGGCAGAGGAGCGTGAGATTGCTTGGAAACGAAGTAGTCTTTATGCTGATCTTCTGCAAGAGCTCAAGGAGGTGGGATCTTTTGGTGCATCTCCTCCGGGTTGATATTCATCGTATGTCTCCTTTTCCCGTCAGTTGGACGCGTACAACGACCGTACAGAGGCCCGGGATGCACATAGACTCAAGGATATCGTCCGGGTCCAAAAGAACCGACGCGTTCCCAAGACGTCTCGTTATACCGTCAGCTTTGCTGAACAAGTCAAATCGCTAATAATAAGACAATTGCTGATTAAATGGGTACGTAATATGGTCATTAAGTACACAAATATCAACGCTGACACCTTCGGTCTTAAGGAATCTCGAAATGACATGTATATTAAATACTTCACGATCTTCTCCGTCTCCCTCATGATATCATCTGTATTCTATGGGGAATCTCAAACAACCGCAGGCGTATTTACACGAGGCGGCATATTGCTGTTCAGCGCTTTAGTTAATGGTTGGATGCAACGTGCGGCTTCACCACTCCGATGTATCGGAACTATTGCTGATCATACTCTTTGTAGTTGCGTTTGTGGTTTCTGCCTCGAATGCGGGGGACCTCACTAATAATTCTGTTTCATTCCTAGTGAATCTCTTGACGCTGTTAGCGGCCGCCCCGTCATTGCAAAACACCGTCAATTCGGCTTCCATCGCCCAAGTGCCGTCATCATTGCCAGAGCTTTGACTGATATTCCATTCCTTGTAGTGCAATGCGCCGTGACGTCCGTCATTATATATTTCATGGTGTGTTCGGAGCAGTGGATTATACCATTATTTGGATACCTGAGACCAGATTTGACGACCGATGCAGGCCAATCTCAGACGAGATGCTGGCGCCTTTTTCATCTATCTGCTGTACGTTTTCCTGGCGACGTATAATCTTACCGCTCTGTACCGCCTCTTTGCCGTGTGTTCGCCATCTTTTCATACAGCCATCCGTTTCGCGGTTCTAGGCCTCAGTGAGTTCACAAGCCATTTGGCATGATTCTTGAGTTATCCTAATTGATCATGTTGCCAAACTTATAGATTGCTTGGTGGTATTTTCCGGGTAAATTAAACTCATGAATTATTCCATGATGCCTCTCCTCAATCCCCATTTTTTGGTAAATAGATACGTAATCCATCGTCCCCAGATGGGTTGGCTCACATTTATGAGCTATATCCAAGGTACAGAATACCCAGTCCACCGCCATTTCTTCCCGTCCTAAGGAACACACGACTTTCCAGGTATAGCGTATGCATATGAAGGATTGGTCGTGAACGAACTAGCGTCCGCGATGAATTGCGATCCGTCGACGATTGTTCCCTTTGGTGAAGCACGCGATATTGCCTACCAGACCTGCATTCTGCCTGGCTCGAGGGCTGGTTCGCTGCTCGTGCAAGGGGGTGATTATCTACGAGAGAGTTTCGGCTACTCTCACCATCACCTTTGGAGGAATGTCGGTGTGGTGGTGAGTCCCAATGGACCAGCGGATGTCCTAATAGTATCCTCACAATGCTTCCAATTTCAAATACTGATATCATTGTCTGCCTTCGCCTCGTGGTAGATTGCATTTACGATATTGTATGTAGTGCTGACCATGATCGGTGCCGAAATCTTGGACTTCGGTGGGGACGTCGGCGGAATGACGATCTTTGCGAAGACGACCAGGACGAAGGCTCTGGCCAGGTCATTGGGACCTGCGGTGCCTGACGATCCCGAAGCTAGTGCTGTCAAGTCTGAAGCCAGTTCCTGGCGGGAATCTGCAGCGAGGTCCCTATCTGACGAGATCCAAACTTCTGAAGAAAAGCGTGTGGCGGACTCTCGTGCCAGGCCTGTCTCCTTGGAGAGTAGACCAATTTTCACATTTAAGGATGTGAATTACTCGATTGGGGATAAGACGCTCCTTCGACATATCAATGGATGGGTCCGCCCTGGGCAGCTTACAGCTCTTATGGGTGTTTCTGGGGCTGGAAAGACCACGTGAGCGCTTAATTTGATTTTTCCCGGCATCCGATGGAGCAGTAGATTCGACTTTTCTTTGGGCTAGGTTGTTGACCTCCCTCAGCCAGAGGCAAGAAAGCGGGATTCTCACTGGCGAGTTGCTAGTGGATGGCAAACCGCTAGACGCTGGTTTCCAAAAGTCAACGGGCCTTTGTCTCCAGAGTGATGTCCACCTGCCGTCATCTACTGTTCGTGAGGTACGAGGATTGATAGTTTATGTCTCGTATTAATTGCATCATGGTGTGAATCATTGTTTCCTAGGCTGTCACATTTTCTGCTCTGCTTCGACAACCACGAGAGGTGTCTAGAGAGGAAAAATTAGCTGAGGTACGTATTCGTTTGTTTGTTCAGGGCGGATTATAGTGTCAGGCCCACCAACTTTCTGTGGTCCGATACTCGCAGGTCGATCGTACACTCAGACTATTGGAACTGGATGACCTTCAAGACGCTTTGGTCCCCACCTTGACAATTGAGCAAAGAAAGAGAGTGACGATTGGTGCGCATTTATCCCTATCTTCTTCATCGGAATCTTCTTGATGTGATTTAAACATGGTATGATCAGCCGTGGAACTCGCCGCCAAACCTGAGCTTCTGTTATTCTTGGACGAACCGACATCTGGTAGGGTTGGTTCTATGTCGTCTCTATTTTGCACTGCACCAACCCTTGCTTCACTTGGTGCCAGGGCTCGATTCTGCAGGGGCCGCCTCTATTGTCCGACTCCTGCGGAGACTGGCCCAGGAGGGGCAAGCCATTTTGGTCACAGTAAGCCACTGTTTTGAAAATGATGTCTGTCGAGCACTTTCGATCAGCGATTGATTTGAAACAACGTATTGTCAGATACACCAGCCGTCTGCGCTCCTCTTCCAGAGTTTCGATCAGTTACTGCTGCTTTCGGCTAGAGGACAGGCAGTCTATTTCGGACCCATTGGGGATACACTTGGCGACAGCAACGTGGTGCGGTCGTACTTCGAGAACAACGGGGCGACTCCTTGCCCACCCTCGGCGAACGTGGCAGAATACATCCTGGACGTGGCTTCTGGCGAAGGGGCACGCAAGATCGACTGGGCAGGGCGTTGGGAGAACTCAATCAACGCCGCTCAGATCAAGCGGGAGATAGACGAGATCAAGCTCCAGCGAGCTGGGAGACCCAAGGCTTCTGATCCAAGGCTGCTTCGCGAGTTCTCGAGCTCTATCTATACCCAAATCGTGGAGACCACCAAGAGACAGTTCATTGACATGTACAGGTAACACGTGGTGCTCTTGCTGACATTGGATAGTCGGTCATGATCGTCATACACGTAGGGATCCTTCGTATGCGTATGGAATATTGTTCTCGAACACCCTGGTCGGTCTTATTATGGGGTTGGCGTTCCACCACCTAGGGGATGGGATGTGAGGGCCCTTTCGCTATATTTGTTTCCTCGGATGCACTAACTAACGCACGGTACTGTGTACAGTGTTGACTACCAGGACAAGGTTCGGCCCATTATGATCTATTAAATTTTAGTGTTCATTCGCTCTCTGTCTCCTCAGGTCTTTGTTAGCCTTCTCATCCTATTCAATTTCCCTGCTGTCGTCAACGCGATGATGGCAAAGTTTATGCAATACCGAAACTTGTTGAGTGACGGTTTCGTTCTGATTTTCTCCTCGCGTCCTGAGGCTATGATATCATTAGATACGAGACTAGAGAAGGTCCTTCCAAGACGTACTCTTGGATCGCTTTCATGACGGCATTTGTCATCATTTCGGTGAGCCACCATTCTCCTCATTTCAGTCAGTGTGCGTATGTGCTGACTATCTGGGACAGATTCCTTTGGCTGCAGTGTTAGTGGTTATTCTCCCAGCATCTGAGCGAAGTGCCAAAAAAAGTGCATTCATTTAGGGCATCCGTCATCTACTTCTTGCCGTCTTTCTTCATTCCGTTTTATAAGAGGGATACTTATGTGGCTGGATTTGCATTCCTGATGGTCATAACGTTCAACCTGTTGTGAGTTAACCTTTCGTGGGCTGATATTTTTCAACGCGGCCGGCTGATCTGATACCTTCCAGTGCCATATTCTTCTCCATCGCACTTGCAGCTGCAGCGCCCACTCCAACCGCTGCGGCTTACATTTTGCCCTTCCTCCTTTCTTCCTTGTTCGTCGTCAATGGGGTTATAGCTCCCAAAAATAAGATGTAAATAGTTTGTTATCACAGGTGCATGCCGTTTTCTGACGTCTTTCGACAGGACGGCACCCTGGAGGGACTTTGTTTACTGGGCCAACCCCATTTCCTGTACGTCCAATACTATCTGTGTCCTCATAATTCTGCACTCGTCTAAAATTCATTTCCAGATTACATTGGCGGCTTCAACGGTGTGACGCTCCATGGAAGCCCTGTATCCTGTAAACCAGTCGACATTGTCACTTTCCAGCGTTAGTTTCCTGCGTTTTACCTACCCCCTCGTTCTGCAAACTATATACTACCCGGTACCTGACAGCCCCCTTTGGCCAAACCTGCGCCGCGTACGCCGGATCCTGGGCTGCAGCTTCGACAGGGTATCTTACAAATCCAAATTCGACCTCCGATTGCGGGTACTGTCACTACCGCAATGGAGACCAATTTTTGGCTACGCTGAGTATCAAATATTCCGAACATTGGAGAGACTTTGGTTCGTTCTTTTTCACTTGATTGAACGTCACCAAGTTGGTTGTCTTGACTTTTTTTGTTTGTTTGGTGGACACATGCTACCTTACAGGAGTGTTTCTGGCTTTCGTGGTGTTTAACGCTTGTCTGGCGTGTGCGTGCTTCTATGTTTTCCGCGTTCGCAAATTTTTGCGCTGAGTGGAATTTGGAGGATATATTCGAGACCCTCCCTTTAAGAATATTGGAATGTAATTATAGTGCCCCTGTTAGAATGGCCTTAATCGATGCTTGGCTGTTGAAGATCCGATTGATGAGGTTTTATGAAGACGGGCCTGAGGAACAGTCATCTAGCGTGGGATAGGAGAGATTCATAAGGAAAACAGTAGAAAAGCATAAGTGCCTACGAACAGAGCATACGAAACACTATCCAGGTTAGGAAGCAAAGCCAAGATAATACTGTGTCTTGCGACTCGTGTACAGCTTCCAGCATTCCATTCACACCTACTTCGACTCTTCCACATTCACCTCTACAAAATGCTGATGGCGAATGGACACCGTAAGTACCCGGCGGCAAAACGACCGCCAAATCGACCTGCGACACGACTTGTCGGCGAGTTCGTGGCCGTATCCTCGAATTTTCACGTGGGCGTCCAATTTCCCCACGCCACCAATTTACTGTGCCCAAATTCTCTTGACCCCTATCATATCTTGGATCTCGTCACCATCTTCCTGTCTTTCTACATCGAGAACTGAACCCAGGAAGATCCAGTCTAGCTTTTCTTTGGCCCGACGTATGATCCCCCCATTCTTGGCGATTGCGGCCCAATCTTGATCACATGTATGGTGGGAGTACGAAACAGTGGAAAAGAATTGAGGCCGATGGAGCCGTAATAAAGGGAAGTCGCAAGACCACCAGAGAAAGGCAAGCCTCGGGTACGGACCTTTACAAATGAAGCAGAGGAAAATATTCATAAAGCGCACGTACCGCCTTCATTCGCACAGTCACTCCCCTTCCTCCCCTCAGTTTCCCCCATTCTAACATCAGACTTCGAGACGATAGACTCTTCTACGACTCATCCGCGGAACACATCAGCGGGACCTTCCTGATGGTTTGCTTCCCCTTCGTTCTCTATGTCCTTGTTCTTGCCTTTGCCATCTTCATCTTTGTTGCCTTCTTTGCCAAACACCGACATGGCCTTCTCTTGTTCCATGCCAGCAGAGTGGAAGGCAGTGCCACGAATCTGTACATCCAATCCCAACATGAACACATATGTTGGATATTTGAATGCAACATTGATGCCCATGCTGGGATACATGGACATGACATGGCATTAATCTGCAATCCCACTGGCCATCCTGGTCCTCAAGGCATGATGAATGATGACGAATTTAGCAAGGGTTCCAGATCTAGAATGAGCATTCGGCTTGGCAGAGAGCACTTTGTATGCTACCACAGCTACAATCTCGGGGCCTTATTCCCCTGCAGGGATTCCAGCGAGCCTTGTGAGTTTTTGATACCCCACGACAATACAACTGTGGACTGATGACGGTGATACAGCCCACCAATAAACCAATGAATCCTTGGGTGACGATGGGCTGCTTGCCAGGTCGGCAATCCACAACCTGTAGTCCATAGTCCCGGCATAGGCCCGCATCTAAGGTTCATAGAGAGAATATGGTACAGTTTGCCATTATTCCTCCTTCAAGCGGGCCGACTAGTAATTCAGCAAAGCGGGAAAACTACGCGAAGGACTCGAGCTCAATGAAGTTCTGAGGACTTCCAGTCCGATTCTCACATCCGCCAGAGACACAAACTTTCCAGAAGTGTCCACCTCGCACCACGGGGTTGCAGGGAGGGGGTTGCCTCTTTATGTTTGGCCTCACGCCGAATTAAAGAGTAAAGGGGGAAGAAACCTATGACAGAAGAAACAAATTGTGAGCCATCGAGATCCGCGGGGGCGAGCGATTGGGTGTGCCCTTGGTCTAGACATTATAGTTTGTGAGATGAAACGCCTTGAGCGGGTCCCTTGCTTCTTACGAAAGGTGGAGGAATTGCGAATCACCGAAGACATCAGAGAATACGCCAGGCATGACTCGATTCTCATCGTAGATGAAAGGGACCCCCGTCGCGATCCATATCGGATCCTCTAAACAGAGTGTCCAAGCAGTTGATGGAGTCCAGCCTGTTCCGGGCCCGACCCACCCACCACGGTGCGCTTTCGAGAGCGAATGAAGGATACCGGGAAGTGCGTAGAAGACTGGTGTCGCCAGAGTCCGATCCCGATATGATCCTCTTCACAGAGGGAAGGAAGAGACGCAGATTCTGGAAGAATCCCGACCCCTCTTCCTTTTTGTTCTTGATCGGGTGTAGTATCTGCAGAGATCAAAGTGTTAGTTGTACTACGTTTTTCACTTGTCAAACGAATAATGATCGCAAGCCGATCCACAAAAACCTGCGATTGCGCGATGGTTAGCAGGTCGCTCGATCGTGCAACCGCCTGTTGTGCATAACTGCAATTGCGATCTCACATTGTCTTCGTGTCCAGACAATAAAACGTCAAAAGTTCCCTTTTGGGTTGTGACACAGATCGTGACGTGCGTTACGAAAAGGAGAAGCTCAAGCGCACGACACCTGGTTTCAGAAAGTGCAGTACTAATCTAAAAAGACTACACCTCGCAGTGGGTCGAAGATCTGTGATAGTGGTGCATTCCCGAGGTTCCCCATGTTTCATCCACTCCTACTAATAAGACTTGTATGGCGCGTTCGCTTCCCGAATACACGATTGAAACAAGATTCCCCCCCTCGATTCTTGGGGACCTTCTGGAGTCAAGAAATCCTTTGAGGACCGGATGAAAATTACTGCTGAATATCTCCAATAGGTCTTTACTTTATTCACGACCTAAGGGTACCTCGCCATTGGACTAGTGCATCTTTCAAACCTCAAGACTTTCCGTTGTTTCTCCCCTACGAGAATACCTTATATTTCACACGCCGATGAAATCGTCCGATATCGAGGTCTGTATGCTGCACCCAGTCATTGCCTAACTTATCCAGGGCTCGGACTTGTTCAAGAATTGGCATCGCCGATGCCTGGTTGTCCTTGAATATTGGAAAAATCTATCCCGCCCTTTCCATCGTCCCCTCTGTTCAGAAATCTCAGAGTTATCCCACTGTATTTTTCCACCCTTCGCTGCACGTGAATTTCCACTCCTTGCTACAATATTATCCGGTTCGATCACTGTAACATGTCTTGTTCATGAATGCGTAAGATTATCATAGTGAATTGGAAACGACCACATGCCACTAATTTACCCCAATCCATATTTTGACTGTCATCTTGGATCTTGTCCCTGTCCTCACAAGTCAGGTTTACATCTCGCCCGTTCGTTCCTTGTCTTCGTCAGATGCACGAGACCACAATTCCTTGTCGTTTCGGATCAACCCTGACCACCCGTGTGAGGTGAGCTTGTCGATATCCAAGCTGTCGGAGAGAATTAATGGTCATGGAACCATATCAAAGAGTGTCGCTTCTACCACTCACAGAATAGATTCCTCGCAAACAGTGGCACTACGATCAGATGATACTATATAGAGATAGCTCACAGACCAATACAGACACTCATCGCTAATGGCATTTGTGTATATATAAATGGAAGAAGTTGCGTCGAGAATTCTAAGGACGGTGATACATTCGTGGGATTTGGTCTGCTGGATAATACGGATCACGCAGATTTCTTCTCTTTGACAACTTGATTCTCGAAGTCGATTGGTGGCTGTGATGTGTGACGATTCGTGACTACGGGGTCCTCCGAGCGTTACTTATGCCGCCCTTCGTTCCCGTTGCGCTTCTGCATGGCATCAAGGAGCGAGTAGATGCTTTATTGCTACAGGGTATGGGGTGTACACTGGTTATCACTCCCTGTTTTCTATTCATTCTCCTCCCTCGATAGGGGATACTTTATACATCGGCACATCCACAGGTACTCTCATCACGCATTCGGTGGAGAAGGGTACGTTGGCGGGGTCTTATTTGGAAGAAAGCTGATGTTACTTGTAGGAGACAATGGATACACGTCTAGTCTCATCGAGACCAAACCCAACTTCACTCGGCGGTCCATGGAGCAGTTAGGATATATTCGGGATGCCAACTCCCTTGTTGCCCTGTCAGGTATGTCGCCGAACTAAATTTCGGTGAAGGATGCTTATCTTCTGATATATGTAAGATGGAACGGTCACCCTTTTTCCCCTTCCAAAACTTGGGCCCCCTACACCTCTCACTCAAGCCTTTGGCGCGTTGGCGTTCGCAATCCAATCCTCCGTCCAATTATTGCTTCCTGATGGAGGCATGTCTTCGTCGTTTGGTGGAAATCAGGAAGGCGAGCCTACTGTGGTTAGCCAGCTTGTAATCGGCTGCCGTAGAAAGATCGTCATCTATACGTGGAAAGATGGCGAAGCCCAAGATGTCAAAGTCGGTAACACTATTCTGACCATTTAATTATCACTCAAATATATCCTCTTAGGAGCTGAATTTACCGCATTCTCCCCGAGGAATGGCATTTTGCAATCCGCAAATGCTTGTTCTCGCGTATGGTCCTGCCGACCATGCCATCGTATACCTCAATACTATGTCTGTGGCGGAATTAAGCTTTCCATCTACCAGTAGCGCGAACGCTGGGTTGGGTATGGCCAAAGTTGGTATGGGTGCATTGACTGGTCTCGGAGGATATATGGGACTGGGAGTAAAGGCGAACAAGCCGTCCGTGATTCAACTTGGAGATGGAGAAGCTCTGGTTACCAAAGAATGTGAGGATGTACTTCCCACTTGCTTTTACTCTGCATTGATGACCACCTATGCAGCCACCAGTACTTTCATAGGTTCCGATGGGAAACCCAGTAGGCCTGGTCAGATCGATTGGTCTGTGCCTCCTGAAGACGTCGGTGAGTTGGTGATTTCACGTTCCAACTCGAGTTTTCTTATCTCGCTCTGGTAGCTTTTATCAGGCCCTTTGTCCTCTCAACGCTACCACCCACCACTGCCTCGGCAACACTTGCCCAATCAATAATCAAAGTCCACTTCCGCGGATTCAGATTCGATCATCACTATCTCTTGCCGACGTTCAGACGCTCCCGTTTCCATTCTCAAGCCCGCCCGATGTTCCCACTTCCCCGCCTGGCGCCTCTCTTCGACTATTAACCGCTTCACCTGGGGGCAAGTCTCCTGCGTGTCTCGTC
Source organism: Hydnum rufescens UP504 (assembly GCA_014904985.1). Lineage (NCBI taxonomy): Eukaryota > Fungi > Basidiomycota > Agaricomycetes > Cantharellales > Hydnaceae > Hydnum > Hydnum rufescens. The sequence goes on along the minus strand of MU129028.1, from coordinate 96,090 downwards.
ACTACCCCTACGGATAAAGTTGCAGCAGCAGCTGAAGGAAGCACGATCTGGTTATTATCCATGCAGTCATGGGGACAACAAATTGACGAACTCGTGGACGCTAGAAAATACACTGATGCCCTCGTATTGTTGGATACCGTAGATCGCTCCGTATTGGCGGACAAGGTGAACGGGTCTGCCGACCATGGCTCAGGGATGCTGACCTTGATATTTCTGCAAGGACCGGAGAATATCATATATTCGCGGTCTGCAGGCCGTTTCGCTTTTTTCCGAGGGTAATTTTGACGAAGCCATCAACACATTCCTGGAGCTTGATATCAATCCAGCTAAAGTTGTCTCCCTGTATCCTGATTCAATCGCAGGGCGCCTTGCCAAGCCTCGAGACCAGTGGATCACACTATTCGGTGGGAAACCGTCTCATGTCGGGACCCCCTTTGTTGATGGCGGAGGACAGACAGGGAGTGGTGCTGTGATAACTACGGAGGCTACCGATGTTACGGTGTCTTCGGCTGATGTACAAGCAACCGTCCCTTCAGGAGAAGGGAAAATAATCTCTCCTACAAGTAAGTAGCATCGCTTCATAACCAATTTAGGCTGCGTGGTCCAACATTTGATTGCGGCAGATCAAACGAATCGCCAATCGGTTGAGACGCTTTTACGGTATTTATCAGACCGACGACCCAAGTTATCTGGCGCTCTCGCGACCCACAACATCTCGCCTTCACGTTCGTTTGAACTGCCATTCCTATCAGAAACCACCGTAGACGATCTTCTGGCATTGCCTGATGCCCCACTATTGGCCCTTGTTCCCAACCAGCTTCTCCTCTTCGCACAGATTGTTGATACTGCACTGTTCAAATCGTATCTCGTCATAAGACCAGGTCTTGTAGGTTCGCTATGCCGACTGGATAACTGGTGCGAAGTCTCTGAAGTGGAGGAGGTTCTGCGGGAGAGGAAGGTTCGCCCATCGGCAAGTCACCCTTACGATTGACAATAACCCAATTATTCAATTCGTTTAGAAATTTAGCGAGCTTATTGATTTGTACAGGGGAAGAAGATGCATGAGAAGGCTCTGGCCTTGCTACACGAGTAGGTGGTTCTTTTCATTGATCTCGAATAATCCAGCTTATTCGAATTCCAGTCTGAGTAAAGAAAAAGTGGATCTAAATGACAAACTGGAACCCGCGATTCGATACCTCCAAAAACTTGGCCCGGAGCATCTACCTCTCATATTTAACTCGGCACAATGGGTTATCGATGCAGATCATGGGCTTGGCCTTCAGGTATTCTCTTGCTCTTGCCATTTTGGCTATATGGAATCTATGTGCGGAACTGATTTGACTACCTGGCCGTAGATATTCACAGCTGAGGAAGTGCAGCTGCCTCGAGGGCGGGTTGCCGATTTTCTTATGGGGATCGATGCTACGCTGTGCATTGGGTTCATTGAAAACCTCATCGATGAACTTGGTGAAACCGATTCCACATTCCACGATCGTCTTGCGGACCTATATCTGAAAGGTGCTCTCGATTCACGTCAGACGGAAGGTCAGTTTGCATGTATCCTGGCTCCTTCATATTTTTGAGTATTTCTCTAGAAGCGAGACAGGCTGCGTATGCCAAGTTGTTGAGATTTGTCCGTGACTCACGTTCGTACCGTCCCGACCGATTGTTCAGTCGGTTACCCCCAAATTGTTGGTCCTTTCCTCTCTACGGTGCGATAGAGCTAACCTATAATTCGGATGATAGCTCTCTATGAGCGCGGGCAATATTACTTGGTCGTCTGGGAAAACATGAAGCTGCTCTCGAGATCTATGTCTATCGGTTGCACGACTATAGTGAAGCTGAAGAGTTGAGCCAGTGCCTCGTTATCTCTGGCGGTGAATCTGACTGAATCCATCGCACAGGTACTGCAAATCAGTATACAACTCATCTCCAGATCCAACAGGAGTATTTCTCACTCTTCTACGCATATATCTCCGACCGACCCCACCGTCGTCCTCATCGCCATCAGGGGCATCCCCTACGATACTCAATGCTCTTCTCATACCCGCAATAGATCTAATATCCCGGCATAGTCCTCGCATGGACCCAGTCGAAGTCCTCAAACTACTTCCCCCACTCGTTCCTGCATCAGATGTCCGTGCCTTCCTGCTCGAATCACTAAATGGGCCCCGGATCCAAACCCAGGTCCTTCGTGAAATTTGGAAAGCGAAAGAGCACGATGCGGATGCCAAATTGATCAACCTGCAAGGGAAAAGGGCGCGCGTGACTGATTCTCGAATGTAAGTGTCCGCGGGGGCCGATGCAATTTTAGTGTTTCACTTTTCTTTCTTGTTTCGACAGATGCCCGCAATGCCACAAACGCCTTGGGAATAGTGCGATTGCAGTGCATGCCCCCAGGTATGTTTCAGTTCGGTTGAATCTTATGGAATCCACAAAAGTAAATGGTTGGGCACCCCAGAGGGGAGGTCACGCACTACCAATGCCGTGAAGCATTTGCTACCCAGAAATTATCACAGGAGGCAGACCGCCGTTTTTGAACGAGCTTGTTACTGTAACCTGACGCACAGTAGGCTCCTTACACTTTCTTATAATCACACTTGAACGGAAGATCATCATACGGATACCATAACTATAGTCCGCACGGGTGCGGGCAGACGGAAGAACGGCGGAGCGGGGAGGTGGAGAGGTCAGGTGTTGGCGCAAGCAGGTACTATACAGACCAGGGGGTAGAGTTAAGAGATATACGTATCGAATGAAACGAAATGATGATAGTGAAGGTTACTGTAAGCAAGAAACAGGCGGGTGTGGAAGGGGCGTAGCATGGCATGATGAATGATGGGGGGGGGAGGATGGTGAAGTGGATATCTCACACGAACTGTATCAAGCAAACAAGATTCGAAGAAGATAGGGTACAAGGGGAGATCCGTGCGCACGCGCGGAAGGTTCTTGAAGGAGTTCCGATAACTTTGGTCGTTCCGCTCACCCGTCCGTCGAGGTCGAAGTGATAAATATACTTGCTGGGTTGGCTGTACTCATAACCATACTACCGGGGGATGAGGCCGTCAAGCTCCCCTTCACGAATGCGAATTTCAACGCATTCAACCTCAAAGTCCATGCCTGAAGTCATAGAGCCAGGCACAGGAGACATGTCTGTGGCATCTGGAGAAGTCGAACAGAGGTCTGTTGGTGTCGACGATAGAGGTTATTAGAATATGTGTGAATGGTGAGTAGAGGAGGAAGACCAGACGCACAGCGGTCTTTCTGCCATGCGGGGACGAAGAGCTCCTTTGTAGGCTGTAAGTTCCACTGCAGGGGCGCTCCTAGCGCCGTGAGACACACCTGGTTCCAGACAAACCCCTGACTAGATTTGATGGTCAAGATGGGTCGATACGCATTGCGATAAGCCTCTTCTGCCTCTTGGGCCCTTTTCGCGCGCCGTCTGGCCTTAGCTTCAGCCTTCTGGGCCGGGGACTGCTCGGGTTGCTTTCCCTTGCGTTTCTCTGCTCGCTTGCGGCGAAGTTCCTCCTTGGTGTCCTCATCCTCTTCCTCATCCATAGCATTGTCTCCGTTCCCTCGCTCACTTCGGATATTTCGACTTTATGGCTCGGCGGCTGGACGTCGAGGTCCATATTGCCCATGATATGCGCGCCTTCATTTTCGTTGTGGATCTCGCTGTCCGACTCATCTGACTCATCTTCCGAGTCAGAGCCTGGGCTGGGAGAGCGTGAGTAGGAGTGATGGTGAGCTATGGTCTCGTAGGTCAGGAAGACTGGCGGAGACGACAAGCGAGCTCTGCGCGGAGGAAAGGAAACGGACATGTCGATGACTCCTGGCTAGTCAGCGTCAGCGCTGGCGCCACAGTTCCCACCCCCCAATGACTTACTGTTGTATGTTTGGAAACTGGTCGATGAGGATGATTTCGTCGGGAATTGACTCCGGCGTTTGCCGACCTGTTTTAATTTCCCTCACGTGGATTTGACCACGTACCTATCCCCTGTGACGAAGTACCCCAACGCTGGCGATGGCGAGTGAGCCAGAGTCCATACTCGACAAGCTCGATGCCATAGCGCCCATTCAACGCTTTGATGCATTTCCAAAAGTGCAGTCGACATTCAGATCCAGGACTACTGGAGGTGGCTTTCTCACAATTCTCGTGCTGTTGCTGTCGACTCTCCTCGTTCTTAATGACTTCGCTGAGTTTATGTGGGGATGGCCTGATTCTGAGTTCAGTGTCGACGATAAAATAGCACAGACTATGACTCTCAATGCTGACCTCGTAGTGAACATGCCCTGCCATTGTGAGTGAACCATGCGGTTTTATATGGTTGTGCACTGATTTGAGAGGAGAGAAGATCTCACTGTGGACCTTCGTGATGCTGTTGGTGAACGACTGCACCTTAGCAATGGCTTTCGCAGGGACGGGGTTAGTTTATCTCCATTAAATACTACGTTTCCTGTGCATTTAGATCCCTGAATTTTCCAGACTATTTTCGATCCTAATCAAGCCCAACTATTGCGGTGTGTTTATGATTCCCGGTTGCTCTGCTGGTCAGTTTAAAATACGTCCATACTGCAGGACATACCAAACCCGCGCTACGTGGGCGGCGAGAGATATCGTAGCGCTCTCTCGTAAGAACAGGGGGTTCTTTGCCTGGCTTTGGAACACGAATCGCAAACAAGAATTTGCTCCTACGTATAATTATCGACCGGACGGCAGTGCCTGTCGCATTTATGGGAGTGTCGAGGTTAAAAAGGTCACCGGTATGAAGGCTTCCATTGTCTTGTGGCGATGCCTTGTGCTTATTCACCTTGTTAGCCAACTTACACATCACGACGCTTGGCCATGGATATGGAAGCCGCGAACATACGGATCATAGCAGTGAGTTATTTGAACCTGGCAAAGTCCCTGTTCACGGACTGACGCTGGGGGTCCTTAGTGATGAATTTGAGTCATATAATTACTGAATTTTCCTTTGGTCCTTACATTCCCGATATCGTGCAACCTTTGGACTATTCGTATGAGAAGACCTCCGAGCGTGAGTTTGACTTGGTAGCTTGGAAGAGCATCGGTAACCTTACAAGCCCTTTCGCTCAGCATTTACGGTGTTTCAGTACTTTTTGAATGTCGTGCCCACCACGTATCACGCCACGCCCTCGCGTTCAGTCACGACGAATCAATACAGCGTTACACACTATGTCAAATATATCAAGCATGGCGAAGGTGCCCTGGCATCTACTTCAAATTCGATATCGACCCAATGGCGATAGCAGTACATCAACGTACAACGACATTCATTCAGTTTCTCGTCCGCGTCGTCGGAGTCATTGGGGGCGTATGGGTGTGTGCGGGATGGGCATTCAAGATCGGCGGTAAAGCAGCTGAAGTGGTCGTCGGTAGTTCAGACGAGGACACACTAGCAGAAGCAACGTCCAGCTCTCGGAAGAGTCGCTGGGCAGGTGGAGTCTTAATAAACGAAAGGCTCTTGCTGGATGGGACGAGAGTGGTTCCCCCCGGTGGAGTGGGCCAACCACCTCGAACCACCCATATGGCTCGTTTACCACCAGCCCCGTGCCTGGTGCGTCGTTCAGCACGAACGCCACCGCTCCATTCCCTAGCACATCCGTTCAGTGGCGGTATTCCAGCAAGTCCGTACCCCGCGCACGGTCCTACCCCAAGCGGCCAATGGCCCGCGTCTCTGCAAGCACCACCGAGTCTCCCACACACACCTCCCATGGGATCAGGTTTCCCCTCATCACCCCTCCCACCACCACCGTCCGCCCCTTCACCCTATCTCACCCCCGGCTTCCAACGCTCCGTCTCGGGAGGAGCTGCAGTGCCTTCGAGTCCGTATTCAGGAATACCCACCCGACCGCCATCGTCGTTGGGCCCAAATACCAATAGAGCATCCTCGTATGGGTCCCCGACAACTGCCGAAAAGGAACGATAGCAGCCATTTTGAGTTCTCACGGTGGGAATGAGGGGGAACCAGTGGCCACTGAGGATACCCCTGCGCCGTGTACTCTTTCATGGTTTCTTTTTTCAATTTGAAGTAGTGTTTTGGGTATTTTGTCAAGAAATGATTTTATATTGCGAAAGGAGAGTGCCGCAGGGCACCACCAGGTACAAGTCCTATGCGATCGTTCTCCCTGGTTGTCTCCCCTTGTCTTGCAACGCGAGCCTCGTTTCTGCATCTCTCTCGGCGAGCCATCGACCAAATGCTGGGGTCCTGAGCCACTGCTCGTAAAACTCCTTTTGCTTCGAGCGGGATCGGAAGGGGAGAGGCGAGCCGTACGTTTTGAGCGAGGCCATGAAATCGGCTTGTACAAAAGGCCGTAGAGTGCGCGTTGCGGATGATGAGGAAGACAAAACAGTAACTGAGGACTCGTGGAGTGGTCGCGGTCGATGATGGAGAGGTGGCGATAAGAGATGTGAAGTATCGGTTCAGGGCACGAGGACTTCGGAAGATCGTAGTGAGAAATGTCGGCGAAGAAGATGTATCGCGTCCAGCTCTGTGTGTGGTTCGTGGCCAAACAAGGGGGTTTTGAGCAATTGGCATCATTTTTCCTCGCAAGTCAGAGAGTGGATTTTCTTACCAGATTTCTCCCCTGCTTTGACGGCGGACTCTAGGGTTTTCAATAATTGACGGTCTTTACTGATGTAGCGTTGATGTTTTGAGTGAAATCCGGGTGTAGGGCCGAAATTCGTGGTGAGATCCGACAGAGGCTGTTGCCCCGGACCATTCTTCAACGACGAAGGTGGTCTATTCACATGAGAGGTGAATCTCCCGCAACATTATTGTTAGCAGAGGGTGGAGAAGGAATCGTACTCTTTGTCATCGACCTTCTTTTGGCTGGCACCCCCACCAAGACTCAACGTGTGGGGCCAGTGCTTGCAGGCTTCCTCGAAAACCGGATTTGTGACGCCCAGGAGTAGACCTGCCCTAGGCTTGTTCTTATTCACAAGTAGGTGGAAGTCCTGATCGTGAATATGAAAATAGGGACGGAAATCTGTCGCAAGGGGCAACTAATCCAAAAATCAGCATCGCATTGTTTGGTGAGGGGAGAAATATTATCAAGGAGGCTGAATGACCCACTGGCTTCAATAACTCCCGAAGCCACCATATTGCCAGACTCGCTTCACATGGCGAGGACGCGAATAGTATCACTGGTTCACAGAGGACAAGGCACTCCCATATTGACCAGAGCTTGGGCAGAAACGCACCAAACAATCGAATAGGCGATCGTGAGTTGCTCAAGAGCGGGACCGATGCGAGGATCTTAACGAGAAGGAGTTAATATATCGATAGAAACGACAGGCGGACACAGATGGGATAACTGAGAACTCACAGACTGCTCATCACGTGCAATGCCAGAGGCAATACGAGCATACTGTTGTTGTTGGGTCCCCTGAGGGAGCTCGACATTGAGGACCATACCCAAAAATGCTAATTCACCGCGGAGACCGGGAATGGGATCAGGCCTTCGCTTTGCAACAAAGCGAGAGAGCTCGGATTGAGGGTCACGAAATGAATGACCAGTGTGTCTTTGACGTACCAATTGGAGATATTATGGCATGCAATCTCTAGAGTAGGAGCACCCTGGGAGAAGTACAGCGGAGCCAATTCAGCAAGGAACGATAGAAAGAGCGACGGGTACGGCAAGTGGGTAAGCAAGACGACCGAGCGCTTGGAGGAATCTTGATTTAATGATGGCTCTCAGGAAATAAGTGGGGGGTCTACCTGGAGATAACCACGTTTTGATGACGAATCTCTCCGTTGGTAGAAGAATACATAACCATATAGAAAGCCATCCGAGGATGGTGGCCTGGTATCATCTGGCGACATGAGAGGATCGGGACGAAGTGAGACCGAGTCTGGGATGCGAAACGAATGGAGCTCAGACCCCGTGTCGAAGGATGCGGAGTCGGGAAATGAAGAGAAGGCTCTGATTGACGCGGATGAGCAACATATTCTGGCATCCAAATCAAGCCCATCGTACATATTATTGCGCTCAACATTAGTTATTTTGAGGGTTGGATAAAGAATATCAACTACAGGACTGCAGACTGATGGGATAAGAGGTGGCGCCTGAAGGTTTGCTTCACGTACTAACCCCACGTCCAGGTCAAAATTCACGATAGCGAAGGAAAGGATCCACCGTCGCATCTGTGAGAGTCTATCAGGTTCAAGAGCTTCGAGTTCTGCATCGGCATCCAAGCCCGAAGTCGCTCTCCGGCGAGGCATACTACGAAAGCGCCCAGGAATCGTTGGAGGCAGAGGCTCGCGCAAGGTTTCTCGTAGGTCAGGAGAAGATAAAGACGATGACATGGTGGCTTGACCTTGAAAGAGGAGTGGGGTTTCTCTGTCCTTTGGAAGGGGAAAATCCTCAGTCGGGGCTTGCAGTATGCTGGGTGGGACGAGAAAGCAGGCAATTATTTTGTCACGGTCCCGTCACGTCGCGCGTACCAGGCCTGGCCACACTTGAACAAGATTCCCCAGTGGAAGACTAATTGTGAGCCACAGACAAACTTGACAAGGTACGGCACGGAGCACGGAGCACGGAGGGTGGCAATTGCCGGGGAGTTGGCCCTGTACTTTTCCTGTTGTGTGGCCCGCCTCCCCGACGATCGCTTGCAACACCGCATCTTGCTTTCCCTCACCCACCGGTATGGGTCCATTCCGAGTAACTCTAAATGTGGAGTTTCATGAGATACCGCTTTAAGATTTACAGTCCGACCACCCAAATATGGTCAGAACGAGCCAGACTCCCGGGTTCTTGCAACTGGAATGGCCCTAGGGTAGAAATGCCTCTTACATTCGAATTCCGAGCTGTACAATTGGATGGGCCGGCGTTTGCTCGCTCCTCTCCAAATGGCGCGTCCTGCTGGATCTACGATATGCCAGTGCAGGGATCGTGGGGTTTCCCACCCTTTTCTTCCTGTGCGATGCAAATCCAAGTGCTTGCAGTGTGCTTGCTTTATCCCCCGGCAACCACGTATATACCCGCGCCTGGCCACTTAAAAAGCAGATAGTTTGGACACCCTCTCGCCACATTCCTTTACAATGAGCAAACCCCATTGCAGATATCCCTCGTCAACAATACCCTTGGACAACCATGTCCATACCCGCTTCTTTCCAGTTGAAGCGCTACTCTGACCCCTCCATCTCCCACTTATTGGAATTTGTCAAACACTTAAACAGTGGAACCACTATCTCAAGCGGTGCTCGGGGACTCTTTGATTACATTCACGACAACATTTTCTGCCCGTTCCCTGTCCCGAGTGCATCCAGTGGAGGAGTTTTATCTTCCAAGAAGCGAGCCCCTGAGCCCGTGGATATCGACATCGACATCGACAGTGACAATGACGATAGTGGCAGCTTCGAGAGCGACGCCACCCCTTCACCACCTGCGCCCTACTGCTGTGGGGAACCCAAAGGCCGTGTCTTAGCCAAGCCCCCCGCCAGCAAGAACAAGGCCCACCGCAGCAACGACGATGTCAATCGTGCAACCGCTCCCTCGGAGGTGCCACGCGACAAAACATCGCAAGTTCTCCGCCCATCGACGCTCGACGTTTCGAGACACGGAGATCGCGAGCAACCCACCGTCCACAAGTCGGCTATCGTCGACGCCCGCGACGACCCAGCGAAGGAGGGATATCCCGACGACCAGTGGGATGTGACCGAGCCGCCCTCTGTGCCGACTGCCCTTTCTCCCGCGGGATCATGCTCGTCCGAAAGCTATCGCTTCACAAAACTGTTCCTCGAGTTTTTCCTTGCCGTCTTCCGCGATATAAATTGGGTTCATCTCTATCTTGTCGGAATGATTCTCTTATACCGGATCCTTCTCACGCCCCCGCCCCACTCTCCCACTACATATACCGCGTGAATAATTTTTAGATATCTTTCCGGACACTTCCAATATTGCTCTAGACATGTTATGGAATGGAATGCATTACAAGAAGGCAGTTTCAGGGGCTGCCACATGGATGATTCTCAGGATGAAATGGAAGAGTGGAACGAAGTCAAGTTAACCCATCAAAAACACTTTTAGTGAAAGGCTTCGCGCGACCAAGATGAGATGCTGCCACGAATATTCAGACAGGTGTGCCGAACTAGTCATCCGAGCAACCCCTTGACATAACGCAACAGCTCTTTGCTCTGACGATAGACATGGAACACATCAGCAACGCGTAATAACATAAATCAAGGTGACTGAAGGGACTTACACCGCCGCGCTTGACGCTTTCCACCATACTATCCACCTCCGCAGTCTCTTGCCCTTCCTCCACGGTATCAGTTGTTGGCAGTGGTCCAAATATATCACTGCGACGCCTTCGAGCTCCGAGACCTGCACGACCTACAACATTCAGTACTGCTCGCCACCCTTCAACCAGCGTCTCATCCGAGGCCCCCGCAGCACTCGTTGTAGCACCACCAGGCGCAGTGCTGCTCTAGCCATAATAGAGGGGAAGGATGGGAGAGGTGTTGATCGTGCGACGTATGGACAGAACGATCGATGCTCCTTCACGACATCTAGTGGACGGGGATTCATAGGTCGTCGTGGATGTGAACTAAGCGAGGCATGCCGAGTTGGCGGAGACGACGGGACGCAAGGCGCTGTATCCCCATTAGTGCCTCCATGACCGTTGAAGACTGCGTGTTGATCTTCACTCGAAGCTGGCGAAGAGCGGAAGGCCCAGAGTCCAAGACGCCGCTGGCAAAGGGGACAGGAGAGTGTGAAGTCTTTGTCATCAGGCGTAGTGGGAGAACTAGTAGGACTGGGCGGCGAAATAACACTCCCGGAGGTGCTGGCGTTGTCCACGGAAGGTCGGACTCCATTCGAAACCCGTACCAACGATGGTCCTCGACTAACCGTAACGGACGTAGCACGTGAGAGGGATTGGGTGTATGATGCTCTTCGGACCGAGTTAGACGATATGGTCACTGACCAGGGTTCCCAACCGAATAAAGATAACACAAGGCTAGTCTGGCATATCTCGCCGCTCTCAGAAGGCTGAGCGACATCCATAACCGTTCTGGGTAGGGACGTAATCATTGAAATGAGATTCATCAGTTGAGAAGGCGTCTGTGCGAAATGTTAACGATGGATAGCCTTGCGCGGTTACACGACCTACCAACGGGTGTTTTACTGATACATTTTGAACATGGGGTGTCATGGCTCTAGCGCGCGCAGCGACCTCTCGGGCAAGAGCGGTGGATCCTTTCAGGGGGACTCGGTAGATGGATTCTAATGCCACATTCCCAAATGAGGTAAGACGCGTGGAGTTTAAATAAATTTCTCACCATCGCACTGCCGCTTGCGCCAAGGACAAGATTCCTTGTGTGAAGTGACCATAGAAGCGCGTTGTCGTTCCGTAAGAGTGCTTGCTGTTCGGGAGGGTGGAAATGGTCATATGACAGAGATCGCCTATGGTACTAATGAAAATATTTACCAGCATCACGACTCATACCGGCCGTAGAGCCCACGACCCACGCAGCAGAGCAATTGTCACAAACAAGGCGGTCCGGTCCTTCGTTTTTCCATCCACACCGAGAAGCAGCCACCGCATCGGTGCCACGAGGCTTGTCGCGATACGTCGCTAGTCTGAAGGTGGCTAGGCGGGCGAGAAAGTCGATGGTAGAAGTTGGGCGATATGGCGGTCTGGAGGCCAGAGGTTGCGGGTGTGAGATCGTGGGGTGGATTGGAGGGGGATGTGATACTGGTCGGGATAAGGACTTTGAGCGAGATCGGTGGAGTAGGGAAGTTAACATTGGGGTACGAGAAGGGCCTGCCTTTCTGGATAAACCAATGAGACCCTGAGTACAAGACTAATGATTAAATTGGACGGGGACCAACTCTGTAGACTTTTCCTTGTTTCTGAAGCCATACTTGGAGAGACTGGCGTAAATTGACTTGGCCGTCGTTGCTCGTTTCGTGGGGCTCGGCCCCGTGTCTTTTTGATACGTGCTATCGGGAACGTTGGGGTCATGGACCGCAGAGTCCAAAATTGAGATTGCGTCGTCCAGCTTTCGCTGAAGGAGCGGAAGAAATTCAGAGAAGGGAGGTGTCAGGAAGGTGGTCCTGCACCCACTTTCGTTATTCGTGGTGTGTTCGGGGTGCTCATGGACATAAATTTAGGCAATGTCCAACAGGTAGGAACAGCGTGTTCTTGATTAATTGCGGAGTTTGCCGAAACCAAAAGCAGGCGACTTTGACTCTTTGTGGAATGAGCGGGTACACCGTGGCCTTTGTCTTTGTCGTCGCAGTTCTTCTTGGTGCCTTTGGCTGGCTTGTAGTTCCGAAGGGCCCCCAACAAACGTGCGTACTTGAAGTCCAATATTATGCACAGGGGACTGAGAAATTTCGCACGATAGTTTGGTTCGAACCAGTATCCTCCTTGCGTTGACATGTTGTTACCTCATGTGGTCGATCACCTATCTCGCGCAATTGCATCCTCTCATCGGTGTGTGCTCTGCTCAACGAGGTACACGAGGTTTATCTCACTGCGGTTTCCAGCTCCTAAAAGAAACAACGTACGATTGGAACATTCCTGAGCACTGCTCTTGCGTTATATTGTGCATCATTACTATTATTCAAATAATGCCATTGCATGCTTACTGCTCCCTATTTAGAGCGTTAGCCGTGTATTTATTTACGATTTGAGGCTCGATTACACCTGTGCAACATGGGCGTCTCTTTTAAAGCTGCGTGATTATTGGAAGTTGTTGAGGGGTATCGCTTTCCCATGCCGCCGTTGGACTCGGCCACCAATCGTCTGTGACGGTTGCCGGCTCCGGCCATGAATGACTTGCATCCTCTTCCTCCACGCCCTCTCCATGAGTCCGCCAATCTAACTCTTCGTCTTCTGATCCACCTTGGTCCCACATACCTCGGGAATCTTCTTCTTTCGGCATCACCCAATTCTTCCACAAAACTAACCAATTCAGCATATCCCGACCCCCCTCCGTGATCTCCCACTCTGGCTCCGAGCCATCCGGATCGCTCTGCAGCAGCGCCGATATTAGCGCTGGCACAGACCCTCCACAGGCCACGTCGACGTCCCGAGATATCCAGATCGACTCCACGTCTAATTCGTTGGTTGTGTGCGTAGACAGGACCGCCTTGACCCGATTCCGAATCTCTTCCGCTTCCATAGGCTGCCCAGCGCCCGAATGCGCATGGTGGATGTGCTCAGCCACGAGAACGTGCTTCACCCCGGAGCTACCACTCCCACCAGATTGAGATTGGACGACGGGCCGCACTCGAGGCCGATCGTCAAGGCGTCGAAAGACAGCGGTGAGACTCGCTTTGCCGACTTCAAATGCTGTTCTTCCAAAAGGATCGTCTTCGATCGGAACACCAAGGGCCCCGACCTCTATCTCGTATCCATATGTGTACGCGCCAGTTTCGCACCAGGTCCGCCATTCCGAAACGGTCCATTCGCGTTTATGGTCATCATGCCGAAAGATTCTATGTGTATCTCCTGTAGGGTCCGGATACCCTGATCGAGTGTGACCAGGTGCCGTGAACAACGCGTTAAAGTCATAATTTGGTGTAGTTAGCAAGAGCAGTGGAGGGCGATAGTACCCTAATATCACGGGGAAGAATTGATCCAGGATTTCGGAAGGCAAATGCTCGACACTAGAAAAACAAATTTCGCAATCGAACCAATTGCAATAGCAGAATTGTGTACCGAAATGCACGACGCGTGCGATAATAGCCCATATTAAGTTGTGGAACCCAAGTTCATATTGGATTGAGTGTACGTACACCTCTGTGGCTACGAAGCATTCATGCTCATCAACAAACTCTTCATTTATCGTCTCCAGAGCCCCGTGCCATATCTGCACTTTAAGTTCATCCCAACGCGGCACCCCAGTGACATATCGGGGTCTGCCAGGCTCATACGTTCGTGGAGCCGTATGTGAGATCGCTTCTTGGAGTGAGGGAAGATGCACATCTAGGCCACTCAAGAGAGAGGGGTGTAATTGGCGCGATGTCCAATCTGGATTCAGAGGCTCCGCGTCGTTGTAGATCACACTCGCAGGCTCGGTTAAGAAACGCAAGAGCGTTCCCTCACCACAACCCAGATCAAGGATCTTTGAGGGAAACAAGTCGCCTTCAACGTCGTAGGAGGAGATCCTCGTAAGACTTGTGCATACCTTTCTCACTGGTTTACGGCGCAATTGACCCAGTATCCATCCGTATCCTCTGGGCCCAAAGTGGTGGATCGAAGTGTACCGGGAGGCCGCCAGAGGGTGGTGCATTGTCTACCTCGGCTTCTTCAGTCTGATCTATGGATGCCATTTGATCTTGCGATGGGAAGAGGACCGAGTGTCACGTAGCATTACACGGGTCACAGTGACAGTCCAAGTGTATGACATGAATGTGAAGGCAGTACAAAGGAGACAGTGGTGAATAAGATACATAGTGAAAGAAATTGGGATCTCGATTTAACGTCTCTTAGCTGCCGGGCCATCATCTCCATCCTCGACTGCCTTTCGCTTCTGTGTCGAACCAAAAGAGCCAAAGCCAAACTGCACCTTACCCCGATCCTCGATGGACCCAGGAGATGCAGCCCCAGACACCCCTCCCGATGTTTCGCCTATAACACGCGTAAAACCAGACTTGGCCCCCGGCCCTGGGGAATCGGATGAGGTTGTCGGTAGCGCCGATATAACCGCTCCAGAGGAGATATTGGCGCCTAGGGGGGTACCCGAACCAGGGAGCGTTGTTGCAGTGAATCCAGTCATGTCTATTGCCGGAGTTATACCCTTCGACGTATCTTTCTTCTTCCCCTTCCCCTTCTCCTTCTTTGATATGAGCCCGGAATCGAGGAATTCAGTCGCTTGGGGAACGGCTCTGGGACATCACAGGTGAGGATGTCTCTGGGCGATTGGACAGGATCGCACTTACCCTCGATTGCCAACAGACAATACCATGTGGGCTTGGCCCGCTCTCTCCTGGCGGATTTGGAAGGCGGCATTCATGCTGAGAGGCGTATCGCCACTTCCCATTGCCTCCCGCTTCTTCTCTTCAGCAATCCTCTTGAGCCGTTTCTCGGTCTTCATGCGACCGGAGCCTTTCCCATGGAATTTATGTGAAAGCGCCTTCCACGCCTCCTTGGTTGTGAGTACTCGTCCAAACTCGTCATGGTACTTGATGTCCACGTCGGGCTTGTAATCTTTGAAAGCCTCGAGTGCCTCACGGGCCTCTTGTTGCTCGCGTTGTCGATTCTCGTACTCTCGCGTTGCTTGATCTTTACCCGTGCTTCGGGATCGGAGACGCTCGAGCTCACGCTGAGCAAGGCGATATCGGTGTTCGGCGAGCCAGCGATCCCTGTTCAGCTGCGTGTGCTCACGCTCGCGTGTTTCGCTGGACGGAGGGGGGATGATGCCTTGTTGCCGCAAGATATTGAGGGTAGAGGCCATACCAGCACCAAATGTTTGCTCATTAGATGTACCGATCTGTTTTCATCACGAACTTTGAGTCAAGAACGACGTCGAAAAGGATAATCAAGGAGCGCACTTGGTCAGCTGGAGGGCCTTCGTTACCCTCTGTCTTGACTTCAGAACTTTTGATGGCATCTTCGATCGTCCTGAGCATCGCATCGGTTTCATCTTCTTCTTCCATCTCTTCTTCTTTAATGGCATCCGCTTCGAGCTCTGTGAGTATTTCGTCCCCAGCCTCGCGTTGGTCATTATCCTCATCGGCGTCATGCATATGACTGGTATCGATCTTGATGATGATCGAGTCCCTCAGGGGTGCGGGCGTGTATGAGATAGCACGGACGAACTCCGACGTGTCGTCGAAAGTCAAACCATCATTCTCGGTCTTGTCGGTAGTTTCTTGTCCGAGTTTTTGCGTCTCTTCCTCCGCAGCACGTTCTGCAGCAACTGGAACAACATTTAGTTTGGGCATGAGAGAATCGATCACGCGCAACGACGCAGCAGACCTTTAGTTGCAATCTCTTCGGGACTCGTCTTCAACTTTCGCACCTTCCGTCTCCTCGATCGAGCGAGGACAGCCTGGAGATCGTCATCATCGACGAAATTTGTATCCAAATTTGGAAGTTCTGGCTTGACGTCGATCTCCATCCCAATGGCATCCTCACCTGCGAGATTCGTTGCTGGGATTTCTGCCAAAGGTGCAACTTCGGTTTCAGCGGGCCTTCGCGTTGATCTTTTCTTCTTAGTCTGCCCGGCAGATGAGTGAGTCTCATACTGGAAATAACAAACAAAAAAAAAAAAAACCTTCGGTTTCTTGAACCCTATGTCACCCTCTTGTAGATAATCTGAAGTCCCGATGTTTTCTGCATGATCACCAGATGTAAGTTCATTGGGTGATTCTGAATAGGAAAGGACGCACTGGTGTAATCAATCGAAAGTAGGGACTTATTGACGGATATCGTGGTGCCCGTATCCACCTTGGCGGGACGTTCAACAGACCCCACCGGTGCTCCTCCCCCAAGGCGAAAGTCCTAGGGAAACCGTTAGTAACTCTTACAAAGCAGCCTGTCCAAAGAGAACCAACAGTTCTAGTAGGGCCATCGATGTCTTCATCATACTTTGCGAGAACAGCCCGTTTCGTTCCCTGCATGCCAGGCTCAAATTCGTCGTCATCATAGCCAGTGTAATCGCGCCGTTTTGTTTTGAGCTCATGGCGTTTTGCGTCTTTCTCTGCTTCCGCCAGTTCCACGTTATGGAGCTCATCCTCTGGGGACATTGAAAATCGACATGGTTAAGTTAGTGCCCGAGTCCACGTAGGCCGAAGATGAAAATCATCTACCTTCATTGTCCAAAATCCGACTATCTTTCAGAGTAAGTATGCGATCTTCGCCCTCCTGGAGTGCGTCCAAGTCATGGCTGACCTTGAGCCCAGCAAGGTCCTCTGTGATTAAAATGCAAGACATATTAAGTTTTTATCACTAGATGGTGAAACCTGTAGTACCAACTTTCAGTGTACTCCTGGTAAAGTTTGTCCAGGCCGTCTATCTCAGCACTCCGCTTGGCCGCCAACTCTTTCTCGCGTTTCTTGCTCTTCTTGATCCATTTTACGGTGTCATCTACATCGTCGTCAGCATCGCCGAGAGTTGCACCGACAAGCTTTCGGTTGAGTTCGCGTTTGTTCCGGCTCCTGTATCAGGGTACGAAGATGACATGTTCGCAGTCAGTGGAAGGCTCCTCAAGGATCTGAGAGAAGAGAAGAAAGGATTGGAAGTACTCTCACGGCCAAGGGGAGCGTGGACTTACTTTTCGATCCGGGTCACTATCTCGCTGTGGACAGAGACAGAAGGGAAAAGTTAAAAGGGGAGATGCATATGCACAGCTAAGACGGATTACCTTTTCTTTTTGGCTTGAAGCTCCCGCTCTTTGTTCGCAGCGAAGTTGTCATTAGCCTCCTTTTCTTTCGTGTCAACCGGAGCACCGTCATCCACAAGGGGCTTCAGGCCCAGGCGGACACGAATCTTGTTGGTCTCCTCAAGTGAAATGGAGGACTCCATCGTAGCGGTTCAGTGTAGTCAACGACCCAAAGAACTTAGTGCGAGAGCGGGCTCAGTAGCGGGATTTGCCGGTTCCCGGATTCAATTGACTTAGAAGCTCGGGCTACGCCGCTACGGATGAAGACCACGACGCATTCCAGGAGAACGCAGCACATCGTGCTTCTTGCTCCCCGCCATGGAGGACCCGTGCCTTCTCGCTTGGTCCTGAAGACGGCCCGTACGCTGGCAAAGAAACGTGGCAAAACACTTGTCACATCCCATTCTCGCAAAACTGAAGCTGAGATGGCAAGTTTACTGGCAAATCCTCCAAAAAAGGCTCCGTTTTGAATGCATACATTTGAACTGGTTTCAGGAGAGTTCTTCGGATTGGAATAGCTTGCTTCTCACTGCTCGTGCACAACGAGGACCGCAATGGGATGTGGTCACCCAACAGTCGGTGTTACGCCTTCCCTATAATCCCTGTTCGACTGCTTACCCCCTTTCCCTGCAGGTTCATGGTAGACCACAATTCAGGGGTGTACTACGACTCGACGCCGCTCTTGGCCATTCATAAAGAAAAAGAAAAAGAGCGAGTTCGATCGGTAGCAGGCCAACAGGTGCAAGCACGGCAAGACGCCGCCCACTTCACAGTCGCCTCTCAAATGCACCAGAACCAGCCACAACACCAAAGCATTATGCTCGAGGCTGCTGGCTCGTACCGCGACCTTCTGCAAACAACGTATCCTTACTCGAATGGGAATATCCCGGCGTCGCCTGCTGGGACAACTGGCAATGGATATGGTTCAGACACGCCATATATACCCCCTGAAGCATTACGGAATCCTCGGAGGACGACGAGGGGCCTGAACGGTCGAGAAGGGATGTATCGTGTATGATGCCTGGTGCTTAAGCGGTCCCCCATTGCTGTATTATTGTGTCTAGTGTTGTACATCTCCACGTACTTATTAATTATGCCCGGGAAGATGCATTATCACGATCATCTACTGCAGGAGTCTCAAGCTGTTTCTTCTCCCCAGAGCCGATTTCGACAGACAACTTGGCGCCGATTCGCGAAATCTCTGAAAAAGCAGCTTTGAGCTTTTCAAGGTCTGCATCGACGTTCTCCGCTCTCGATTTCATCTGCGATCGCCAAACAAGGATAAGCGAGAGAGGGGCATGAGTCACTGGAGTGCTAGGATTGACTTACGGCGCGAATAGTGTCGCTCGCAGCAATGAGTTCATGATGGTGGTTGTATACGAGCGACTGTCGCTCGCCATTCAACTGCCGTATCTCTGTAAATTTCTCAGAGCCCATTTTGGTGGCGGGATATGGGACACTACCCTCTGCTAGCTCATTTTCGCGTTTAAGAAGAATGGGAAGGGAAGAGGTAATAGCCAGTTGATTGAAGTATCCCTCTGCATTAAATGCTGGCGAGTCTGACCATTCATCAGCATCGGGCGCGTCCTGAGGAGAACCGGAGCCAACCTATGTCAAGAGGGTCGTTCGGTAGACCAGTGGGGGCTGGAATAGGTAGTCCACCCAATCCATAATGTTGTCGTAGTAGATCTCTCGCTCGTCCTCCCGACGCCTTACGCTCAGATTGCCTTCGTGGAGGAGAGAGGGTCTTTTGGTTCATGGGTGTCGGCAACTCCCGAGGACAGTTCAAGCGCCGAGCCCTGTGCTTCAGTTTATTTGACTACACCCCGTTTGGTCAAGCCGTGCAATACAATCCTGACGATTTCCCACCAAATCTATTTACCATAGGGCTCGTAATCTTTTTGGTGAGGATTGGTTCTTTCGAGTCTGCTAGGAAAGCTTAATGAACGGTGCGTCAAATAGTTTCGAAATGACATCCCAATCTTCCGTGCAGCAGCCACAGTATCAGCAGAGTCTCTCTCACACGTACCCATATTCCACGCAAGCTGGGGACTCTTTTTCATATTCTTCCCCGCTCATCCCAAATGGAGGCTATCAAGCTGCCACCAGCCAACAACATTATGTCTCGCAACAGCAGCAACAGCAACAGCAGCAGCAGCACCAACACCAACAACAACCGCAACAGCAGCAGCCGCAAGAACAAGTGCCCCAGGAGCAACCGCCGCCGCCACCGCCGCCTCAACAGACGCAAGGTCCTCAATCCTCCGCCGAAAAACCTTCATCAGATCCCCCGTCTAACAAGGAAGACTCGAGTCCTGTGGCTGGAGAGAAGCGAAAACGTGGTCGACCAAAAGGATCTAAAACGAAACGTCCCAAGGTTGACGTGAATGCCGAAGCCATGGTTTCTGCCCAGGCACCGCATCCATATGATGTCGCCACTGTCGGCCCATCAACATACCTACCAACTTATTCACAACCGCACCTAGAGTCTCAGGCAGCACATCGGGCCCAAGCATTGCTGTACGGACCATCACAACAGTCCACGAGACCTTCGCTCCATTTGAGTGGATCGGTCGCTCATGAGATAGACATCAATCGTCTGTACGAGTTTCATTGGAAAGCAATGAATCTATGCTCCGAGTTTTATCAGGCTGCCAGTGATCTTATCGTTAGCGTCGCTCCATTGAGTCGTTCAACACAAACCTAACTCACAGTGCGCCCGCTTGTAGAACGCGACACCGGCCTCTGTGCTTGCTCAAGCCTTCCACTCGAACAAAAAGTCTAGTCCGCTTTCTATTCTCACCGATGCGAAGGCTCTCTGCGATTCTTTGGTGTGTTCCTTGACCGGCTCCGCATGCGATCTCAACTCACTGCGATGTAGATGGCAGATCCAGGAACCTTCACAGAGAATTTTCATCCCAATGATCCCGCATCCCTTTCCCAATCCGTTCCCCATCTGGGTAACAAACTAGTTTCTCCACCACCGTGGCGGGTATCACCCCGAGGTGATGTTCGGCCCTCGACATTACAGGCCTCACCATCTGAGATTCCCACAGTCTCGTACTCACTTGGCTCTAATGTTGCGGAGGCTCAGACTAATAACCAAAGTTCTGTGCGCTGGCCGACGACGAACGGCACCGGGACATACGTCCCTGACCAGACCGGGAGAATAAATCATGTTCAAGACGTGCCAGCGAGTCTCAGTGGGCCTTCGCGTTCGCCTGCACTGTCATCGCATTCTGCTGGCCCTTCAAGTGCTCAGCTCGCTCATGCAATGCTACCCTCCCCCCAAATATCTGTCAAGTCATCGTCAAGCCAGCCTTATCAACAGCAGCAAATGGCGGGCCAACAGCGAGAGGGAACAGAAGAGAATTTCCATCGCCCACTCCGACAGCAGCAGGATCAGGATCAGGAGCAACAGCAGCCGGCACAACAGGTACCTGAACACCAGCAACAAAATCAGGTACCTTATACGCAGCCGCACAATGGTTCTCTTAGATATCCAGACATTCCTTCTCAGCCCCAGCCCCAATCTCATCCTATCCCTGCTCTGCACCCTGGGCAAGCCGCGGTTTTCAATAGCATGAAAGCAGCGACGGCTAATCTTTCAGCGGGAAATTGGTCGACTGAGGAAACGCGGAAACTCAAGACCCTTGTCGAGCAGAGCAAAGCCAATGACCCGAAGCAAGAAGTCGATTGGGATTGGGTGGCCGCACAGTTCGGGTCATCGCGATCGAAGTATGTCCATTCTTGTTTCTCGTCATATTCATTGCCTCCTCCGGTTGGTATTAAATAGACTATTCTCGTACAGGCAAATGATATTGTTCAAGGCGAATAGCCTCAAAATCAAATCAGGAACTACTCGGAAAAAACGAAAATCACCATCTAGAGATTCATCTCCCATAAAAATGAGCTGGGCGGCTGTGGTTCCCTCTAAGAATCCCGCCCCCCGGGTCCACCTGCCGTGCCCGGCCCTCCAACCCCATCTTCTCGAACAGCGACGTATTCTCCACCACAAGGACATACAGATCAGCAGCAGCAAGCACAACAGCGACCTGTGCCTCCCCCGACGTACAATCCACCACCCATGATCCAAGCGCAAACACCACCGTCTCATTATCGGCCCTCACATCTGGCTTCTCCTTCCATGTCTTCCCCTTCTCAAATGATCCATCCCACCCAGGGATTTGTACAACCGGCCCAGCAACCACCATCCAGGAGTACAATGCATCTTCTCCCTCCCCAGTCACAGCAATCAATGAGTGCTCCACCTCCTCCGCAATCCCAAACGCACTTCCCCACTTTTACGTCGTCTCCCCGTGGTAATGCCCCTCTTCCTGTCCGACCGCCCGCAACAAATGGCCCGAATGTGGGAACGAATCAGCAAGGGCCGCCTCGCTTCATACACTATCATCAGGCATCGCTCTCTGAGTCGCCTGCACCAACCGCACCTCCTCCCTCAGGCCCCAGTGCCACTACCAAGGGCAAGACGAAAGCTGCGGGTTCCTCTGCAACGATGGGTGGAAGCTCAGGGGAAGGCAATGGCAAAGTCCAGCCGAACACACCTGTTGCGGGTGGTCCACCCACCGCCACAGCGGGGAGTGGTCCTAGGATAGGCACCACTTCCGGGGCATCTAGACCAGGTTCGAGTGCTGGGGCGAGTACAGGTGGTGGCCAGTACGGCGCGTACGCTTAATCGTGCTCGCTGCTGGTTCACTATGTTATTTATATTTCATGTACCTGGGGGAATGGTAGATGGACCTTGCGTGGTTTGAATCGGTGTATGTGGTTTTACTATTGTCATATGTAATAGGGACTATTATGTAGTTTATACCTGGTGGTGTTGGACCAGCGAGGCCACAGCCACTGCATGGAAAAATCCGAGCGCAATACCACAGGAGCTTCGACTTCGTGCGCGGAGCAAAGGATGAGAGATCCTCTGAGACTAGCATACTACTGCTCAGGACATGGATTTGGTCATGCCACACGTGTAACAGCGATCTCATGTCACCTGCTCACACTTTCCAAGCAGTCCTCGACTCCCAGTCCCCCTATCGAAATCATCGTTGTTTCCACTGCCCCCTCTGTCGTGTTTTCTGAATGTCTCGCATTGGGAGCTCTTTATCGATATGCGGAGGTGGATCCAGTGATTTCCCAGCCAGTCGCTTACAGGTACGTCATTTATTTAGTATTATTGTGTGCATTGCTGATTAACACAGTCGTGTGTAGTGTGGATCGAAAACGAAGTCTCGAAGTTTTGCGCGACTTTATCAAACATCGAGAGGAGAAACTTGCTGAGGAAGCTCTGTGGATGCGTAGTGAGAGGATTGATTGCGTCTTGAGCGATGCTGTATTTCTCGCCTGGTGCGTGGTTATCTCCTTACGGATGGCGTCACTATTTCATTTTTATTCACTTTAGTGCCGCCGCTAACGAGGCCGGATTGCCGAGGTATCGTGAAAGAAATCACAATACTCAACAGTCCAAGTCACTAACACGCAGCCCTGAAAGTGTTCTTATAACTAACTTTACGTGAGTCCTGATGAGGTGTTTGCGATTATTTCTAGAATAATGCTTATAACGATATAGATTTGACTCGAATTGGTCATGGCTTGCCAGCGATATACCCAAAGATACCCCCTGGGCCACAAAGAACCATTCCCCAAATTCTACCCTGGTTCCAGGAATTCCTGACGATTCTTCAGCATATGAACCCCTTCGAGAACATGACCTAGAACCCCTAGTATCTCAAATGCGACGTGACTATCAATGCGCCGACTTGCTCTATTTGTTGCCGGGTGCGATTCCTATACCTTCATTTTCTGTAGAGCCAGCTCTGCCTGCTACTGGATGGGTATCCCATTCCACAAAGAGTTTCCACCCGGGAATCGTTGACATGTTGAAACGGTACCGAGGTTCTGCCTCCTCGATCCCCCTTCACCCCCTGGTTCCTTTCCCCTTTTCAACATCATGCACGTCACGTCAGAGAGCCATTTATCCCGCGCCTCTTATAGTCAGGCATCCATCTCCAGACATCTTTACGGCTTCTGGCCGCTCCAGATTTCTCGAGTCCATCGGTGTCCCTCCCCATCTCCACGGTGAGGGGGTCACTCGAATTCTTATTGTAAGCTTTGGCGGCCAGAAATTCAGAAGACCTGGGAGCGCCAACGCGAGTCCCTCGATACAATCTAGTCCTGAATTGGCTCCAGAAACGAACGAAGTCCAGCCGCATAATGATATACCTCCCCTACCAATCGGAGTCCTCGAGGGCCGTATCCGACCTCATGTCCCCCACCTCCGCGCCAGTTCCATGTCTCAATCACTTCGCTTATGGCCCCCTGGCACTAACGATCCTGTGCTGAAACGGCGGCAGCGACACGCCTCTGCCCCTTCCCGTATGATCGTCACACCCACACAATTATTCATCCCTGGAGCACCAGGACCCGTGGCAAACCCCTCTTCTCCTATCAAGCATAGGTTCCCCTCTTCCATTATCCCCACGATTCACGAGGAACTGGCCGAATCCCCCGTCGCCGAAAATGGGGGTCAGGCTAATGCCATCATCCCACAACTGCTGCCATCATCTCAGACATGGATCGCCGTTGTGTGTGGAGCGGGAGACGACTGGGGCCAAGAAAGTGATCTTCCCGAAGGCCTGTATGTCGCTCCCCGCGACATTTACATGCCGGACCTGATGGTTATCGGAGATGTCCTGCTTGGCAAATTAGGCTATGGGACCGTGGCTGAGGCGATTGACTCAGGAACACCGTTCGTATATGGTGCGTGGAAAGTAGCCCCATCGAGAGTTTTTCCGCGTGTAGCTGATTACGCCATCGGTGATTCTGTCAGTGCCCCGACCTGCGATTATTGAGGAACTTGGCCTTAAGCTTCTCCTCGAGGAACAGGGTGTCGGGGTGGAGTTCTCGAGGGAAAAGTATGAAGACGGTGATTGGGGGAGTGCTGTGGAGGAAGCGTGGACGAAAGGGGCCGAAATGAAAGAGAGGCGGCGTCGGGAAGGAAACCAGGGCGTGGAAAGCGAAAGCAAGAGGGGGAAGCGATGGCGGAGTCTTTGGTGAGGTGGGTGGAAGAATATCGCTCAAGACGCATGGAGGAGTGCGAGTGAAATCGAGGCGTACACCAATGAGATAGGTCGCGAAAGCACTGTTTTTTATCTGTAAGGGGGTGTAGAGCTCTCAGACTTATCCTAACGATACCTCATGTACTTGTGATACCTCGATCGGGCTGAAGCTGATGTTCTTGCAGACATGACTATTTCTGCCATGGGATCCATTAGCGCTGAGCGCCACGTCCTTCATAATATCGTAATTCTCGCCTATGAGTTTATGCCTGGAGACATGGATGATCCCCCGGACTAACTCTCAGCTGTACACTGAGAGATCCCGCGTTTTACCTCGCCGGGCTGCGAGTCCCAGACCGTTGACCGTATTTCCCTAATTTATCCGTGTGTTCGAATTCCACGCGGGCTTTCCCATCGGGTATGTATTACCTAAGCAAGGCTAAGGTAAGATCCGAATCCCGTACCAAGGCGGTAGCCGGTTAACAATCTGGAATTTAGTGAGCGGATCAAGGTTTTTGTGCGGAATACAATATCCTGCTTTTCGCCATGGTCGCTGCCTCAAAACCGGTCGCGCAGCTCACTCCATTCGGTCATGCTCTCGCAGGCGCACTTGGGGGTGTATTTGCGAATGCGTGGGTACTCCGTTGCTATATTTGCATTTGCCCCCCAAGTTCACAGTGCACGTTCTGCGACAGCGTTGTATACCCATTAGACACGTAGGAGCACCGATAGCTGCATAGAAATGTACCGGATATTGATAGACCGTGGTACCAACAGTGTAAAGACCCGCATCCAGGCTGCCACCACCGTGAGCAACGACAAGGAGAAAACCTCGGCTTCAGTTCTTTCTCTGCTCTTCAAGATCTTGAATGAAGAAGGTGTATGGGGCTTTTATAAAGGATTCGGAGCTAGCATGCTCAACACCTTCTCTACACGTACGTCCTAGTGTCGTATTATTATCACAGGCATAGGCCAGGCTGAGTATTGATCCGGAGCTCTGTCTTTGCCACAGAATATGCGTATTTCTTTTTCTATAGTTTTGTGCGGGGCACCTATATCCGACGGAAAACGGCATTACTCCCCTCTGGATCCAAAGTGCCGTCTCTCTCTACCGCTGCCGAACTTGCGCTTGGGGCTTTGGCTGGTGCTCTCGCCCAAATATTCACCATCCCGGTCGCGGTCATTGCCACAAGGCAACAAGTCGGCACTGGTAGAACACTGACTCCGGAAGAGAAAGCAGCCGGCGTGAAACCCAAAGGAGACTCTTTCTTAGAGGTTGCGCGTGATATCATCGCGGAGGATGGTATCTCCGGGCTCTGGCTAGGTATCAGAGCCAGTCTGATCCTCACTGTTAACCCGGCCATCACGTATGGGATGTTTGAGCGCGTCAAGTCAGTCGTACTCTTCAACGAGCCAGCGAATGCCAAGCTGTCGCCAGGCAGGTCATTTGTCGTAGGGGCACTGTCTAAGTCCCTTGCCACCGTGGTACGTATGGGCAGGCGCTTTCGTCGAGGGTTTGCTAATGTGGATCGGCTTCGCAGGTTACATACCCATATATCATGGCCAAAGTGCGCGTACAAGCGTCGGGAGGTTCTGGAAAACAGGATGAACAAGATGCGGCTGAAAAGGGATTAGCGCCTGTGAAGCGGGAGCCGAAGTACAAAGGTGCATTAGATGTGTTGACCCGAGTCTTAAAACGAGAGGGCTTCCTCGGGTGGTACAAGGTTCGCATGCTTTTCGGAGCCCTATTGTCATTATGCACTTGCTCACGTTGTGATATATTGTATACAGGGAATGGGTGCCCAGATCACCAAGGCGGTTCTGTCGCAGGCCTTGTTGTTTATGTCGAAGGACCAGTTCGAGAGATGCGCACTCTCGATCATGCTCATTTACTACAGTTTCACTTCCGTTAAAACACCTACCTAGATGAGATTGTTGTTTAGTACTGTATGAGTACCGTATGCGTACATATTTATCAGTCGCAGACGGAGACCCTTGGTTGGGCGCAGGCTTCGGTAAAGGCCGGGTAACTGTACAGATATATCGCCGGAACCAAATTTCCACCTTCACTTCCACATTCTGACACTGTCTTGAAAAATCCTTTGAACCCAAACGGTACGCTATGTATGACTTCTTGGATCGGCCTTGCTCACGTTTTCGACGGCAGAGGTCATTGGGAGGCTCTGTCACCACTCACCACATCTACTACCGTCCAACGCTTAAAGAGTGAGATGCGTGCTTCCTCTTTGCAAGTTAACGACTAACCGAGATGTGCAGATCAAAATGGGTGGCACTCGCGCCGATAAGGAACAATACTTTGTTAAGCTTCGCGAGCTTTTGGACACCTACTGTATGGATTTCTGCATTTTGGATGCCCTGTTTATTTATTCAAGGATCTCGCTGTAGCGTCCATCTTCATTGTCAATGTTGACAATGTTGGCTCCAACCAAATGCATCAAATTCGTGTCGCTCTTCGTGGGAAGGGTGTCGTATTAATGGGAAAGAACACCATGGTGCGCCGGGCCCTCCGCTCGATCCTTAGCGAACTTCCACAGTTCGAACGTCTGCTCCCACACGTCCGTGGCAACATTGGCTTCGTCTTCACGAACGATGACCTCAAAGAGATCCGCACGATCATCACAGCCAACAAAGTTGCTGCACCCGCGCGTGCCGGTGCCCTGGCTACCGTCGACGTCATCGTTCCCGGTGGGAACACTGGTATGGAACCCGGGAAGACGTCTTTCTTCCAGGCGCTCCGCATCCCTACCAAGATCGCACGTGGGACAATCGAAATTGTGGGCGATGTGCAAGTCGTCACTGCTGGCACGCGGGTTGGATCGTCAGAAGCGACACTGCTCAACATGTTGAACATCTCGCCGTTCACGTACGGTATGCAGGTGGTCCAGATCTTCGACAACGGGAATGTCTTCTCGTCCGACGTGCTGGACATTGATGAACAAGTGCTCATCGACCGGTTCCTGTCTGGGATCAAGACTGTGGCCTCGATCTCCCTGGCACTGAAGTACCCCACGATCGTTTCCGTGTCGCACTTACTCGTCGCAGCCTACAAAAACGTCCTCGCCGTTTCTATTGCTACAGATTACACCTTCGAGGGTGCTGAGAAGGTGAGCGTCTGTTCTTCGTGCTTTTGCTCTTGTCTCCATTTTTCCGGTTACCCGGCTGGCCCAACATCCAAGTGATGACTCTAATCACTGAAAATCCTGAGCGTATCGCGCTTTGAAGTTTAATATAAAATGTCATAGTTACCCTGATGGATGAGGCCTGTTAACCTTTTTTGATTGTTTCGGGAGCTTCTGTATGGATTTGACAGGGTTCTAACCTCTTATGGATTTCCCTTGCACAGGTCAAGGAATATCTTGCGAATCCAGAAGCCTTCGCTGCTGCTGCTCCCGTCGCCGAGGTCGCCGCCCCTGCAGCAGCAGAAGAAGAAAAGGAAGAAAAGGCAGAGGAGAAGGAGGAGTCCGATGAAGATATGGTATGCATAGACATCTATTCCCAATTGTTTTTTCGTTAGTGCTCACTCTTTTTTCTTTTCTTTCTTTTTCTAGGGCTTCGGGTTGTTCGATTAAGTGTGCCTGCTGCTACTGGGTCGAGGTTAATTCTTGTGTACTTCTCGTTGTAACAGGAATATATACGCTCATCCGTTTTCCACTCTTCGTGCTTTGACACTGGTGTCGTCTTATCTCGGCTGAAGAGCCGCGTCCGAGAGACGTTAGGCTGGACGATTGGACTGCACTGTGTGTGATCTGCGCCGATGCTGTACGGTTCAAGTGCATATGGTATTGCCAGCTATTGGCCATGTGCCTTGATAAGTGCACCGAACGACCACTTGTGCTTGAGGTTCATTTTCCATTTCAGACAGCAGCTCGTGTACTTCGGATATTGAGTGCCGTGCACGTATCTTGTGTCTTGCCTGTGAACGGATACCGCCCACCCCAGGTACCGGCACTTTACTCTGATCTGACATTCAAGTATTGGTCTTAGGCGAGCACCTATCACCATATGCATTGATCCGTTGCTGGTGGATAGAGAGCTATGGGCAGGTGATCCTCATGTCAATGGGATTTGATCGCAAAGGCTAGGCTGGGAAGTGACACATACCAACACCTGTCTCGAAGCCCTAGAGGCCGACGCCGGATGGTGTGGTGCTCCCATCTTCCATCTCTCCAAGCATTGACTTCCTGGTCGGTAAACGGCACCGCTGGACAACCGCGACGAGGGGTCTAAATGACCCCCCAACACCGGCCGTGAAGACATCCGGATCCCTTCGCAATCTTTTGTCGACATATTACGACTCGATGGAGGAATTGTAACACTAGTGGATTTATTAAGGAGTGATGACGATTAGGATTATCTATCGACGGGGATATCGTTCATTATACGGATTTTGGCAGCCATCACCGCATCCACAAAGCGGACCACAACCTATCCCAGCCGATCCACATCCACAAGAACCAACCCCGTCTCCTACTACCTGACATCCCAGTGAGCAGGTGCACTTCTTCTGTACCGGAGGGGGCCTACGGGGGCCATCGGACTGAAGCAATCGCCATGAAGACTATAAGGGGACCAGTTTGAAAGATAGGTTTCGTCGCGTGGAGAGAATCAGTACCGACAACGCGACTGCAAGGGGCAAAAGGACAAGGATTAAACTGACTGTCCACCACAACCACAGAGTACGGTGCACATTTTGCCTTCGCGCGCGCATCCGCACGCGCCGATACCTCCCCCGTGCATCCCGCCTTGACATGAGCTTCCTCCACACCCGCATGCTTTCAAACGACGCGTCGACCAGTTCGCGACTGGTTCTGCCACCATTTGCTGGTGCTCGAACCATGCCTCGCACATTAACGGGGGGAAGGCATCATCTGGCGCCTGTGCCTGCTGATTCTGATCATCGTGGTCCGGAGAATTAAGTGGGCCACGGGCATGTCTGCCCAGGCCACATCGCGACGGAGCTTGACACGTGAAGTTTAAAATTAGTGTAAAACTAGCAGAAAATAGAATGAATTGGGGGTCCTTACCCGCAAGTGAAGCATCGCCTGGCGAAGGGTTGCTGTCTTCCCGCGTAATCCGAGCGATCACGAACGCAGCGGCCAGTCGCGTCAAAGTCCATCGGTCCTTCGCGAATCACGTTGCCACTCGCATCATACAGGATAGGGCGGGACGCTTGGAGTGGCTGCTCCTGCACAAGTTGCACACCAAGACAGCCATGAGAGGCTTTTTTTTCTGATTTTTTGGCAGAAATCGGACTGCGTGGATTATGTAATGGACCACTGCCACAGTGCCGCCAGTCTGCATCGCCTTGTCCACTGCAATCCCTACCTGGATGGCGGACGCCTCAGATGGCGAAATAATACTGGGTCGTAAGTGTGTGGAGCATTCTGCGCGCATATCTCAAATTAACTGGCAACAGTCACCCCAGAGGCCCTTCTTGGCCAGTTTTTGAGTGGCATAGAGGGCTATACTGATAATGACCCAGACGCCCTAGAGGCCGAGCCTCTTATCGGCGGTCTCGGTTCCATGTGTGTGAGACTGGCGCCTGATCTTAAAGAGGCAGAACTCATCATCTCTCGATTAATCACTCCGCCTTCTCGCTCCATCTTGAGGACCTTCGGTTGGAGAACATCTACCCATAAGCATCTCAAGGCTGTAGCCGAAACTTCGATCGAAGCGATTTATAGGATCGAAAGGCAAGTTCGTGCCTTGCGACCGCTTTCCGCGAGAGAAGTCATCAACGAGCACGCCAAGTTCAGCCGGATCTCCAAGTATGTAATATCTATGCGTGTTTTCTGAGGCGAACCTTCGATCTTGTTCGTGTTTGTCTAGAGATTTGGATGCGTTGTTACTTTGTCTACGGGCTCCCAAAAAAAAGAAGTTGGACATACTTCGGGCATTGGAAACGTTCGTTCGAGCCACGGGGGATAAACCACGGACCCCTTTGGTTAGTCGGTACTAATATGGTTCTAGTATTTATCGGTATACTCATTTTCTTGCTAGGATCCACTGTCCCCGGTGCCCTTGCTCGAATGCATTTCTGGTGGAGGTGCATCTACTTCGGGAGCTAAAGTCAGCTATTTTATGGTCTATCTTGCTCAGAAGGACTCAATATTCTTCTGCAATGAACAGGACGACATGTGCGGTATTGAGCGGGCCATGCTCTTGCAATCCGGTACCGCACGACAGAGTACTTATCCCATTCACATCTTCAGTCGCTGGTCTTCACTTGCAAGGAGTCCTTCGTCGCTGTCATCTTTTTCCTCTATCCATTCCAATATCGGAACTATGCATAGCGTGCATTTGTTTCGCGAGCGGACTCCGATCCACCATGAATACGTGGTGTTTTCATTTTGTCGGGACAGCCGTGCGCCTCCTGATAATTGGCTACGGGTAGAGAGAGCTGCGAGGCTCAATGCGCGCCTAGATGCTCCTCGATCTGACAGTATAGGTCCTATCATAGGGGGGGCAGAGCTGCGAGAAAGTATTTCCTTTTCCACCACCAAAGAGGGTCTTCGCAAGTCTCCAGACGACGAGCTTGCGTCAGTTGTCTTCGATATTCAGACTAAGAGCTTCGCAGAGACCCCATCATCAGCAAGGCAGAACATGCTCCTTGACAAATTGGCGCGACAACTATATGAAACGTCGGCTGCAAGCAATCGGTATCGCCTACTGACGGAGAACTGCCGTTGGTTTGCGCGACGCAACATGCTCAGTATTGTGGAGCACGTTGCAGCTGCTGGTTTCGTGTACCACCCTACCTGGGTTGGAAAGCCATGCACTGCCGATCGCCTTCGGCGTAAACTCGGAGATGAGACCTTCGGCGGCCGACAGCTGGGAGGCGCCAAGAGCGCCCACATTAACGCTAAAAGTCTTCTGGACCTTGCAGGGGTTAGCATCCTCGAGAAACGATTCGACGATGCGTTACCTCTGTGCCGCAAAGCCCTTGGTATTCTCGAAGGCATCTCCACTTCTTCGCCGCGTGTCAGGTACTTGCACTCGCATGCTTTGAACTATCTTGGAATCTCTTTAAACAATCTCGGTCAATCATTAGCAGCACTTGATGCTCAGAAACATGCATGCAAGATCTCTAACGAGTTCTCGTCTGAGGACGAGGACCTCTTTTTCAGCACGCACAACGCACTGGTTGCCACCCTTTCCACTCTTGGTCGCAACAATGATGCAGCTGAAATACAGCGAGCCCTCGTGGAGTCTCGACGTCGGATTCATGAAATCCAGTCCGACACATTCTCTGCTGCCGGCCTTGCGCTCCTGTTGTTGAATCATGCAATTGCACTGGCCGACCTTCCAGATCGCACCGACGAGCGCACCAAGGCTATTCAGGAGACCGTGAATCTTTATCGGGGTTTGGCTGATCAGCACCCGGATCTATATCGAGGTGATCTGGGCGTGGCTTTATCTGAATACGCCCATGTGATGGATGGAGCAGGCCGTGCACATGAGGCGTACGATCTCTCTCTCGAGGCTACTTCATTCATGCGTGGCGTTTTTGCTTTGCATCCCGAGGATTGCCTGGAGGATCTGGCACTCCATATCTCAAACCACGCCATTTACGCAGCGAAAGCCGAATTGTGGGGAGACGCATGCAATGCAAGCTATGAAGCTGTCACGCTCTATCGGCGCCTTTACGCCACGCGAAATCCTTACCACTGGCGTGCGAGCCTCGCGGGAGCTCTCAGCGATCTGGGAAAGCATCTGCGCTGTGCCGGCCGCCCGTTCGATTCCGTGGATGCCTGGAAAGAAGCATTCGGACTCTATCGAATCCTGCACGCTAGAAACCCTGGGATGTATCAAGATCATGTAGGGTGTTGCTTGCGCGAGATTGCTGATATCGTTCACACGACGCCCGAGTGGGGAGACTTCGATCCCTCACCTGAAGGTACACTGTAGTTATCAATTGTTGCTCCCATGTCGTTCCCCTCCATATTGAGGGGGACGGGCGTTCTGTACTAGCGGTACTAGTGAGATGATCTTGCTCCACCCGCCCCCCTTAATTCTTGAATCTGCCGCGATGACATGCACCATACACACCCTCAATATTCCGTTTGTTTTTAACAAGATGCGAACGTGTAGGGGTGAATTTGGATCCGATTATTGTGACGTAGTTTCCGTTCTTGGTGTTGGTAGCATTTTTCAAAGACTTGGGCTGATCAAGCGCCAAACGGTTGCCGGTGATCCGTGATCTCCCACAAGGATGTCTACAAAACTACAAGAGCAAGAACAGCCCGCTCCTCCAAGATCTGTCTTCTCGGCCACCGGTACTGCTCCTATGGACTTTGGCGACTCAAAACGGCTCATTGTGGTCAGCAATCGCCTTCCCGTCACCATCAGCAAGGATGCGGCGGGCGAGTACCACTTCAAGATGTCCTCTGGTGGCCTCGTCTCCGCCCTCTCTGGCTGCAAGAAGTCTATGGATTTTACCTGGATCGGCTGGCCTGGTTTCTATATCCCTCTCAAGGATCGTCCTCTTGTCGACCGTCGTCTCATGGACGAGTATTCCTGTCAGGCCGTCTACCTCGATGACGACCTCGCTGACAGACACTACAACGGCTTCTCCAACTCCATCCTCTGGCCCCTCT
This sequence comes from Hydnum rufescens UP504, assembly GCA_014904985.1. Taxonomy (NCBI): domain Eukaryota; kingdom Fungi; phylum Basidiomycota; class Agaricomycetes; order Cantharellales; family Hydnaceae; genus Hydnum; species Hydnum rufescens. The sequence continues at coordinate 63,033 of MU129028.1, read as the reverse complement.
TCCATTACCACCCTGGCGAGATGAACTTTGACGAAGAGAATTGGCTCGCGTATCGCCAAGCAAATCTCTATTTCGCTAAAGCCGTCCGCCAGCAAGCACGTACGGGCGACATGATCTGGGTCCAGGACTACCACCTTATGCTCCTTCCCATGTTCCTCCGCGGGATGTTCCCAGGCGCTGACAGCTACCCACGTGGTGAGGTCGCTCGCACCATGGAAGGTATCGCCGACGACAGGATCGACGAGGCCCCTCTCGTCGAGGAAGGCGTGTCCACCATCAAGATTGGCTTTTTCCTGCATACCCCGTTCCCCAGTAGTGAAATTTACCGGTTGGAATCCATCTCTCATCTTTTTTATCATTTATATTTTATTGCCTCAAGGGTCGCTGACTACATTGCGCTTCCTTGTTCTGTTGTAGGATTCTCCCCGTGCGACGGGAGATCTTGCTTGGACTACTGTACTCTGATTTAATTGGTTTCCACACATACGACTACGCACGCCACTTCTTGTCCTCCTGTACCCGCATCCTCGGTTTGCCGACAATGCCAAATGGGGTCGAGCTGTCCAGACATTATGCACACGTCGGCACGTTCCCCATCGGCATCGACCCCGAGCAATTCGTCCAAGTAAATTGCTTGAATATTTATCATTCTCTGCTCGCTTACGTGCGCTTCTTGACATGTTTAGGGCCTGGAAAAACCCGTAGTCCAGTCGCGGATAGCAGAGCTGGAGAAACGTTTTGCCGGTGTCAAGCTCATCGTCGGTGTGGATCGTTTGGATTATATCAAGGGGGTCCCCCAAAAACTGCATGCCCTCGAGGTCTTTCTCACTCAACACCCTGAGTGGATCGGCAAGGTGCACGATAACTTGGTCCCTCTTCTCTATGCATTGACCTCACGTACGAGTTTACTTGGTTGCGGTATAGGTGGTGTTGATCCAGCTGGCAGTTCCATCACGTCAGGACGTCGAAGAGTACCAGAACCTTCGCTCGACCGTGAACGAGCTGGTTGGACGCATCAATGGTCGATTCGGTACAGTGGACTTTATGCCAATACATTTCATGCATAAGAGTCTAGACTTCAATGAGCTCTGCGCGCTCTATGCGATTAGCGATGTCTGTCTCGTTTCAAGTACGCGAGATGGTATGAATCTTGTATGTTGATCCGCTTTCGTGAAAACTTTACTAGGCTCGAGACTCATTGGTCTTGCTGTGGTGAAACGATCAGGTTTCATACGAATACATAGCCTGCCAGCAGAAACGGCAGGGGGTGATGATTCTTAGCGAGTTTGCTGGCGCCGCACAAAGTCTCAACGGTAGCATCGTCGTCAATCCATGGGACAGTCAGCAGGTGGCCGATGCTATCCATGAGGCCGTCACAACGTCGCCCGAGGTCCGCAAAGAAAATCAACGTAAACTTTTCAAGGTGAGTTATTCCATCCCACCCCTCTCAGCCCCTCGTAAATGCTGAAGGGACGTTGTCTTGATGCCGTATATAGTACATATCCAAGTACTCGGCTGCATATTGGGGCACGTCTTTCGTTGCAGAGTTGTCTCGCCTGAAGCACACAGAACTGTCCGCTCATCAGGAACATACGACCCCGACGCGTGATCTGAAAGGCTCAGTAGACCCCGAACGGGATGGTCAAGTGCTGGAGCATGGTGCCGTCCCAGCGTAAATTAACTTACAAAGAAGCAGCGTATGGCCAAGCTCAAGGAAAGCGTGTTGCTGGAACATCCATTTTGGTAGAGTTCGGGGTGTCGAGTGCTCACCTTATTTATTGTTACATGCCCAGGTCAATTGTAAAAAATGTTCACGAAGGTGTAATCGCAAACAGTAGACGACTTGTTTAGATTCAATATACCCTCGCATGCCCGTTGTTGTGGTCTCTTTACCTGGACCAGTCGCGTGACATCATCAGAACATCAGAACATTAAAATTTCGCATTATGTCAACTGCGTATCCCAGCCCGGCCGAGCAGGCTTTACTTGACAAAGTTGTAGCCAAGATGGAGGAAATGATGAAGAGATACGACCCAAGCCACGACGCGTACCACGGTCTGCATTGCATCTTATTACTGGGGTCTCCTATCCACGACACCCAATTGCTAACCTTGTGCTTTCTGCAGTGCATCGCGTGCGGAAAACCGCGTTGGCAATCGCCTGCACGATAGATCCAGTTCCAGATTTGCTCGTCGTCGAACTCGCCGCGCTCGCGCATGATATGCTCGACAAGAAATACGTTTCGGCAGGTGTAATACCTGCCACCGCCGATCCGTACTCGTTCTTCTCGATTTGTTCTCGCCTCCGGGCGCTGAGGGTGAGACTGAGAGCTCAAGGATGGGCGGGAACGGGACCTCGTCCAGCAGTAGTCGCTCCTTGCTAGGTTCAAATTTGGATCTCGTAGCGGACGGACGAGCGCGTACCATTGCTCGGATCGTGGATAACGTGTCCTGGACGACCGAGAAGACATTACGCGCCGCTGGGCGGTGGGATACGTGGCATGAGACGTGTGTCGAGCTCCACTGCGTCCAGGATGCGGATAGACTCGATGCGATCGGGGCATTTGGTGTGTCTATCGTTTCCCTTCGTCTTGACCCACAAGAAAGAAAGATAGTGGAAAGAAACCAAATAACTAAACAAAACACGGGGAAGTCAACTAATTGGTGCAATCGTTTGATGACAGGTATCATGCGATGCGCGGCCTATAGTTCTGCGACAAATCGCCCCTTCATGTTCCGTCCACATATGGCCCCTCCAACGATTTGGACAATTCCGCCATCCAGCACTTCCATGATAAACTGTTGCACATTCGCGACCGTCTCAAAACCGACGCTGGCAAACGCATGGGTGACAAACGGCATCAATTTGTGGGACCCATTTTATGATGTGCTATCTTCATAGATGTTACTGAATGCTTATACCGTTCCCAGATGCTCGATTTCTTGGCGACAGTAGATGAAGAGTATTCATGATCCGATATAAGCTTAAGGGCGTATAGTACATGGATACACAACTCGGATCCCAGGGCAGGCGGGTACCCAAAGGAGACCAGCAGGGTCTTATTCGAACCCTGTTAAATCTACGCCGTAATACATATGCTGCATGGGGGAGGCATATGCGCATCAGTTCTACCCATACCATAACAAGTTCGTTCTTGCTCATTACCTTCTGCAAACTCATGACTTTGATGACCCATGCTTCCAGATGAAAGATTTTTTTGCTCCCTATTCTCATTCGGACCTCCTAAAGATCCCATTTAGGACAGCACCTGGATAAAATGGACGAACACAGACAAATGGGGGCTCACATAAAATGCCGCCCAATGCATGATATCGCCCTTGAGACTTTCATCTACCATATCGACTACGCGGTCTGCAATAGTCTACCGTACATTGTGCTAATTAAAGAAACAGAATGATCAGAACCGTACCACTGTGGCAATGACACACGGAGAATCGAAGCACACCTTGAGCACGACAGTTGGGGGGATACAGTGCGATAGTAGTTCATAAAGCTTCCCCCGTACGAAGCTGCACCTGGTCGGGTGTTTGCTTTTGTATGATTAATTCTGCGACCTTGCCGCAGTAGGATTCCCAATCTGGCTTCGCGATGTTAATATTGGAGATAAATCGGGTCTGGAGGACCGAACGGTGAAGAAAAGAAGCAAAGAAGCTGAGGGGATCATTACGAACGATTGCATCTTGAGAGCCTCCAGGACAAGGAGGGCCTTTCGGAGATTACCACCAGAGTCCTTGATAATCTCCTCGCACGCATTATCTGGCAAATCAAACTTCTCCTCCTTTGCTACATGTCGAAGGGCTGCTTCCATCTGCACCACAAAGGGGGGTTGAGTATCACCAAATGGAAGTGGAAGACGTTGATATTCACCTCAACCTCGCTGGGTGCCGCCACCCGCATGAGAAGACATCGACTCTTGATTGGCGCGATGAGTTTAGATGTGCTGTTCGCACAGAGAATAATCCGCATGTTAGACATATATTTCTCCATTGTCCGACGCAGAGCAGCCTGTGCATCACGCGAAAGGGAGTCGGCCTCGTTAATAATTACGACTGCCAAAGAGTTCGGGATGTCACTACGGAAAGGCAATACAAGCGCATGGGCGTACTCACCTTTGAAACGCTGTTTGGCACTGAGATCCACTTGTTGGGTCTGAGCGATCTCTTTAAGAATTTCTTGAATGACTACTCGATCGTATATACCCACATCGCTACGAATTTTGAGCCCGAAGGTCAGTTCATTTCATGCTGGAAGTGGCTTCGAGAGTACTGCACCTGGGTGTTATCTCAATATGGAAGTTACTTTGGACTATATTAACGTCTAACTTACGCTTTGATGGGGTTTCGAATACACGCTGATCTATCTTAAGCTATGTTGGGTCCCGAAACAGCTTAAGCTATCAGAGGCCATAGATTCATAAGAGTAGTCACACCTTTTCGACACCCGGGCCAAATAATTCTCGTAAAGTGCACGCTATTCTCGTCTTCTTCCCCCCTCCAGATGGTCCGTAGAACAGCATATGGGGAAAGTCTCCGGAAGCAGCCTAAAGGACGCGTTAATCAGACGCGAACAATATATGCATGCAGCGACTTGCGAGAGACGCCAGCCGTTCGGAGAGCTCCTTGTGATAGTGAAGAGCATCGAGCGTCCGCGGTCTGTACTAAATTTTCACTCCGGTAAGCCAGAGCCTTTGGACGATCAAAAGCTAAATACCTTGTCCACCCAAAGGGACATCTTTCGCGGTGTAGTTTCGCCGGGCTTTGCCGCAACCGCGACAAGCTTATTAGGTAAGTTGACATTCGGAAAGGGCCGATAAGAACAAAGTGCATTCAACGCCGGCGCTGCTGCATTTAATTGAATTTACTAAACCCTAATATTGAGCATAAAACATTCTTATTCAGTGACAGAAACGCATGGGACGCCCAGCGCCGCAAACATATGTTGTGACCAAGCCAGACAAGAGTCAAGGTGATTTGAGCAGGAAACACACATGCGAGAGCCGGCTCTGATGTAACTCCTCCTTTCTGTCGAACCAGTACATGCTCATGTCCTGGAACGGAGGGCTCACGAAGCTTATGTGCATTATCTCGATACTGACCGACGGTTGGACGAATGGGTTTCAGAGGCTGCTCTTCAACCACTCTCTTCCATTACACTACGTCCAGCAGATGGTTTGAAAGTCGGGACTAGAAGGCTAAGACCCATTCCTTCGAGAGCCCTCAAGAGACACCGTGATGTATATGCCTTCGATTACCCTGGGAATCAGATGTCTGACGATTCTCTTCACTTGGACCAGGGAACAGCAGAACTCTTAGCAGAGAATATCTCTACGCCTGTGTCTCAGTCAGACACTGACATTCCACTCGATGAGGAAGAGAAGGATATGTTGGAGCACAAGCGTATCACTGCGAAAAGAAATTATCACAAAGTCATCTTTGGACAATGGCAAATGAAGACATGGTCAGTCTTACCTCACAGAGTACTGTTCCGTCTGCTGACTGGCAGAACCATGACCAGGTACTTCTCGCCATACCCCCTGGGGGTTGACGACCACACCGCCTCTGCAAGTTTGCGCATGATCTCTGGTGCCGCGCCTTCAAACCACGCTTCGCGTACCACAGACTCAGCCGGAGAGAATTCAATGGATCCACGTCCTCCTACGAGGCCTCATGTACGGACCGCCGATATCCTCGCTGGTGGCCTTAATAACAAGGATAATGAAGACGTTACGCTCTGGGTCTGCGACAAGTGCTTCAAGTATATGAAGGAGGGTGCAAGCTGGGAGTTGCATGTGGTGGGTCTTCTTATCTATGCTAAGATTCCGCTGATCCGATACATCTCTCTTCCCCAGCGGAACTGTAATATGCTGCATCCACCTGGTCGGAAAGTGTATCAACGTGGGGCACACACTATCTGGGAAGTGGACGGTGCCCTCCAGAAAGTATGGTTTCTTGTCTTCTAATCCGGTCCCAGCTCACCCTTGTAACTTTTCATCTCCCAGCTCTACTGTCAAAATCTTTCCCTTTTCGGCAAATTCTTTATCGACGTTAAGACTCTATTTTACGATTGTGAAAGTTGTATGGACTTTCGATCCCGGAACTTCTATTCTCCAGAACTAATCTGGCGCTAGTTATGTTCTATGTGCTTACAGATGCCGAATCACGACGGGACCATGTACTCGGATTCTTTTCAAAAGTATGTGGAACCCACTTGTTGTTGCGCTAGGTGTCCTAATGTATTCTCTTTCACGTAGGAGAAGGCTTCCTATGACGACTATAATCTGGCTTGTATAGTTATTCTTCCCCCGTATCAGAAAAAAGGGTACGGCATGCTTCTAATAGAGTTCAGTATGTCCTTGGTTCATTGGGTTAGAGTCGTATTTCCATCCTTATTATCTTCCACCAGGCTATGAACTATCTCGAAATTCACCACGATTCGGTACCCCAGAGCGTCCATTGTCTGACCTCGGCCTCCGGAGCTACGTAACGTACTGGATATCGGTCCTTGTGCGATTCTTCCGGTGAGTGTTAGGATACACTATAATTCATACCGATCATTAACATAGTCTGTCGAGTCGTTCAGGAAAGTCCTAACAGTCACGCCCCATGAGGCCACCGAGGCCGGGAACGATGTGGCGGACCCTGGCCGGCTTTTGGTCAGGAAGAAGAAGAGAGCCAAAGGATTCGACGGCGAAGTGCCGGAGGTTCTTTCTGATGTTCCGCAGGGGTCGTATATAGCTCTTGTTGAAGGTATCATTCGGCCGTTCCCAGGGTGCCGGTTGGCCTCGAATATTAGCTTTCTTACCGCATTTGGCCCTTCCTCTAGAACCGACGTTTGGATCTCTACGGACTACACACACGACCATCTCCCCTATCGATGGGAGCGCTACGACGCATCTCAGTGTGAGATGTACGCTCCTGGATATCGCGAAAGCGACGAATATCCGGCCGGACGATGTCGCTTTCGCCTTGCGAGAATGTGGATTTCTCCAGCACGTAAAGACGGGAGATGGAGTCGAACAGGAAACGATGGTAATTTCGAGGGAGATGGTGGAGCGCATCGCGAAAGAGAGAAACGTGAAGAGGATGTGCCTTGACGTTGCGCATATTCTATTGTGAGCATCTCTTCATTTTGTGGGACTTTCTGTCGCCGATTGTAGCTATGTGATTGTCTCTCTTGTGCATACATATACAAAAATTCCTTAAGGACTTAAAAAAAGTGGTGGTTCCCCACTCATCCACTGACTGAACATGGTCAATGCCTCATGGGGTTGGATAATATAGTACTACAAATTTTTGAACCTTAAAATGATGTACGGACGGGCTGTGTCCCCAACGTGTAGTGACAAACGTGCGCCCATTTGAAGGCCTTCGTTCCATTTAGGGACATATCCCCCGTAAGGGCTGAGAGCTGAACGCATCGTACACGCCCCATTTGAGGCCATCTGTCCACCGGTAGTCCAACCCAGTTGTAGAGCCAGTCGTGCCCGCGAATCGTCGAAAGTAGGATATTTTCAGAAGATACTGGGCAGTCGAGGAAGGGGTTGTTTGTAATTTTAAAGACGTGGCACTCATCAGCATAGATCACTATATGAATCCGATGGTCGAGGTGTGCAGCCACGTAATACTGTACTGTGTGGGTGGTACTGTATCTATCCATATGAGAATAAAAGGTGGACGTCGCGGCGGACGAACAACCGCTGTAGTTTCCAGGCGATTCTGCACCAAAGAGGCTTTAGATTTCTGGACGGTTCGGGTATGCATCTATCACACCGCCTTCGGGGTAACACAGGTCTTCTCCGAGGCAGGGCTATACCCAACGAATTGTTGATATCAGTGAAAAACATAATATGGTGCAGGGCTAAATATCTCTGAGATATCGCACAGGTTTCGTCCTCTGTGCATAAGACCAATTGCAAGAACGCGCCCCCAATCTAGCGATCGAAACGGAGCATACAATTCCCCAGCGGACGCTGGGAGGTATCGAAGGCCGTCTCGCCGGATGAACACAACATTGCCAAGTGTACAAAGGGATCCCAGTTTCTATATAGAGGCCGGTGTTCCTGCCTATCATATGATAACGAATTCAGTGCAAGGGATGGCTTGACGCCAACATTCTCAATTCACCTCGGAGACTTTCGACATCAATCGCTTTTGGGATTGTTGCTGATACTGTACACTGGTCACAGGAGAGATCCAGTGAAGTAAAGAGAAGCGTGGGAAGCCGGAAAGTACCGAACGCCCATTCTTTATGTCCAATCGACCTTTGCCGCCCTCTGGGCTACCGGAGAGGCTGACCTCTCGACGGCAGCAGATGGAGTTTTTGCGACGGCTGAACAAGGCTCCTCCACAGACGCGTATACAACGTGCTTCGAGCATAGTCAGCACAATGGGTGTATATGTGTGTGATTTAGTTCTCGAATACGTATTCACTGCCTGGTGGCTCGTCTGCGCACGTACTATTCTTGTCATTAATACAGTGTTTTACCAGTTTGTGTTAACTATGCGGTATTCGTTGCTGACTGGGGCGAAGAGGAGAACGTATTTTCTCCAGTGCGTCCTTGTCCATTGATTCTGCACGTCTATTGAACGCACGAGCATTTGTTGCCTAATATCTACACAGGCTCGTCGCTGGTTCGACCGGAAGAAACAAGCATTCCTCACGCTGTCACCAGGAGAACAAGCTGCTGCGGAGGAACTACGGGCATCAGCACGGCCACTATCTTCGCTCAAGCCAGACGCCAGTGCTTCAACACCCTCGCGACCATAATGATACTCTTCGAGCTATGGATACTACATGCCCATCTCTACGGCAGGGTGAGATCGCAATAATTCTACGACCCTTGCCGCATATGCTTTGATATGAGGGATTTAAGGTGGCGCTCGAATTATCGCCAAGGGGGACGTGTGATTGGATGAAGGTGTGGGTAGGAAGATACAGCAAAGACAGCGAACGTGGTAGACAAGATTGACAGTAATAAGAGAAGGGTTTCAGTTGTACACGACCTTCCGTTGTAAAGCTCTAAAGAAGCGGCTAGCGCTGCCGGCTGCGTCGTGAAACAATATTCACCCTCGCCCTCGCCCCCCAGTGAAAAGTTTCTCCAAATCCTCCGGATGCGCGTGTCTATCCTGGCGTATCGCAGTGTATGGACTGTGGCCGTCTTCCATTGGGCGGGCGCCGCGGAACTTGGCAGAAGCTATGCCAGAAGGCGACAATACGACTGCGGGATGCACCTGGTTGTCGGCGACAGGGGAAGGGCCAGAGGCCGCCAGGGGGCCATGGATACCAGCTGCATGAGCGGCACGCAGGCTGTATCTCTCCTCGAGTGGGCGGCGGTTCTGTGCGCCCCAGGAATAAGCACCCTGGATGTGTGTGTCGGTGCTGACACTGCTGGCGTGGCGAAGAGCGCGGATATTGTAGCGGCCGAAAGGAGGGTGGTTGAGTCAGCACTGTTGAAGGTGGCGACAGCGAATATGAGGAGGAAAAACAATGCGAAGATGGCTGCGGAGGAGAAATATGGCTCGTAATAGCTCGCTTGCTTTTTATTCGTTTGGAGACGCGGCGCAGGAGATGATGGAGGGAGGATAGGATGCCAAGATGGACTGTTACGCTGACCGTGTCTTCACAGCCAGTTTCTTCGTCGTCATCGTCACATAGGGGGACAAGATCGAGGGAAAAACGTTCCTCTGCCAGAATGAGTGGAGAGGGGTAAGAGATGGGGCGGGTTGTCTTTCGAAGACCAGAAACTGATGGGAGAAGGGGCACCGGTGCCATGGACGCCGAGCTCTCAAAGTTCGACATGGTTTGCGTGAAAGTGGAAGAGGAAGGGGAAGATGAGAAAAATAACACCCCAGAAACGGCAGTGTGGGTGGTGAGGGGCGAGAGGGCACCGGGAAGTTGACCTTTATAGCCTGGGAACAATTGGCTATCAAATCAAGTAACGTGACTCAGCTACCACAAACAGACAAAGGGATATTGAATCCCATTCTCCTGAAGATTCCTAGGCTGCCGAAATTGCAGAGCTACTGGAAGTGTGCAATGGCCCAGGATAGTTCCTGTCCCGAGTTTGGTGGGCATTGAGTGGCATTAACTCTGATTTCGACCGCACGAGCTTATCACAAGAAGCATGAATTAAGTATGCTAGATACACACTTCCGTGTAGGGTTTTTTGAAACAGGGTTGATTCGACAGAACGATGAGCAGATGTTTACGCTCTGGGCTCAATGTGATGGATTATGTAACTGGACTCGGTCATGTCACGCTCCATAGGCGGAGACAAAGAAACTGAAACACTTCACTCGCGGCTGCTGTCTTGGACGTTCGATCGTCGCCAACGCTGGCATGGATGACTTCTGCCTCGCCCTTTGTTTATAATCTACAGAGTGACGCCCGCCACGTCTAGTCAGAGACCAATAGCTCTTCACCTCCTCACTACATGAAGAGAACGATGAGAGGAATAACCCTGATTCCCAAAGGAAATCGGAACATTAGTGGCTGTCGCCTGCTGCCGTATGGTATGCCCGACTCCAGTGGCTCTAGCCTAGCCAAATGGCATTCGTGGGAAGAACGCTTTCTCCTACAAATGAATCATTGTCGGTCGGCAGACTAGTGGTTTCGAATGACTCGTTTCGTCCACCATTCTATGCTTCTTATGCCCTGCATCTTGCTCCAAAGTTGGGAATGGAACACGTGATTTGGCAACTACACAAAAAGGCGAAGGGAAGGGGGTTCTCGAGATTTTCAGGCCCCCGAAAGACACTGAAGAGGTACGTGATATTCAAAATGTGGAGATCTGCCACGGCCTATTGTGACGGTTGTCAGTGGTGTCCTGGTATCCAGAGGCAAAGCTCTTTCTATATCGGATAGCTATAGGTCACTACGCCACAAATCGATCAGAGATAGATCCGGCCGCCTAGGATATCACCAAGCACTCGATGTTCGAGGACATGGTACATGAAGCCTCGATGCATCACGCAAAAGATGGCGACTATGGCTCTTTCAACCCCTCTGGAATTTGTCTCGAACGGCTAGGATGAGTCACAGGATGTCAAACAGCCTCACCTGAACATCTTGGTGGCTCCCTTAGGAGGAATAAATGCCAGTCAGTAATGGTAAATCAATGAGCCTCTCATTCTACTAAGAAGAACTCAGAGACTCATTAGTATTGATAGGGCCGATTTTTAGAGGATAAGGACTTAGTAAACGTTGTAGTCGTTCATGGCGCTTAACTATGAGGCATACATGCGTTTGTTGACTCAACGTCGGCATCTACCGAGTCATGCAATATTAGACGACTTGCACGATCAGTGACTTGCATCATGGTGGATCAACCAAAAGAGGCCCGTAAGCCTCGAGGTATAAAGCGTCCGTTCCTCCAGCGCATCGCTATTTTCTTCCGTCGATTCATCATGGACACCGTCTCGCGTTCCAGCACTATGTCTGCCTCAGCGGTGGCCCTCCGACAATCTAGCGACCTCTTCAAATCTAAACACTGGACTCCCATTTTTGACTGGCGGGAGAGGGTGTTCAAGTTCAAAGACACTGCGCGCTCTTACGCCCTTATCGAGGCGAGGCTGTATAAAAACGAGCACAACGTCGAGCACGAGTTCATCCTCGGGGAGTTCAAGGGTGATGGTGATGCGGGAGTCTTTTTCGCTGCCACGGAACGGGTCACCATTCAAAAGGACTTGGATCACAAGGTGTCCGACGAAGAACGTAATCGCAGCTTCAAGGAAATAAAGGCGGAGCACGAGAAACAGAGGCAGGACATAAAGAAACAGAAGCTTGAGGACAAACCACAGAGGCCGAAGATTTCCCACTTTAAGAGCAGCCCCCTTTTTCACCCCCGACAACGCGCATCCAGGAGCCCTTCGATTCGCTCTGTCTCGTCCTGGGGCGAACGCACGGCGAGCGCAGATGATAGGATCCGGTTGATCCTCGGGGCCCAGGATTTCAACGCGGCTGTCGAAACCTTAACAAAGGAAAGGCCAACAAAGACCACCTTCATTTTGTGCGGGTCTCTGAAATATCAATTCGACACTCAACCCAATGCGGCCTCGACCTCTGTCCCTGGCGATGTCCTCCCTACGCCGTTGTGCCCCGACTTCCTGAATTTCACCTCTGCAGCTCACGCGATCCACCGATCGAGAACATATTACACCGCGGGCCACAACAACTGCTACTGGTTCGCAATGGGGATGATGTTCATCCTCAGTAAAAATTTCCCGCCCTCAGAATCCATCGTCTTTGACGCAAAACAAGGAACCTTGCGTCTCGGAGTCTTCAGGATTCCTGCGGGGGAGTTGTGGGAGGAAGAGGAGAATGAGCTTTTGGAAGCGTATACTCGGGATGTAAGGGTCTTCTTCTGTCCCCTCTTTATCCTCTTCTTAAGACGTGTTTTGATGTTCCCCACCCTTCCCTTTAGATGCAGGAAATGGAACTCGAAAAATTGCCGCGGAAAACGGAGAAGGAAATAATATATGAACAGCGTAAACGCAAGCTCGAACAGCAGCTCAATGAACAGGACCGGCTCACTATAGAGGCCGAGGGTAAGCTTTCTCAGGTGAAGACGAAGGAGGCCGATGCCAAAAGGAGGCGTGCTGAGTCCGATACAAAGGTATCTAAGGCCCAAGGTCAGGTCGACCTCTTGGCGCTTCAGGCTGAACGGGAGGAGGAGCGCTTAGCATCTGAGGCTGCATTGAAGGCATCCGAGGCTGCATTGAAGGCGGAACGCTCAGGGCGCGAGAAGGAACAATCGAGCTCAACAGACTCCGGCAGTTGGAAGCGCAATTTCAAGGTTCGGAGTCAGTCAATGGTGCGCACTCCCAGCCAAATTCCGACTTTCAACTTGCCAATGATGCTGTTCTGGCTCTGTCATTTAGCGAAGTGATAACTGTTTCGACATTATCAATTCTTAGTCGTGCTGTTCCATCCATGATACCCTTCATTCAACTTCCTTCAGATCTGGGCGATATCCACGCCTCGTTTGGATTCGAGAATGTTTGGTTCACTGTGCTCGAATGGACTCTACCCCAAACAACAACCCCGATATGACTATAGCGTTTGCACCCGAAAGCCGGTCGTTTTGCTCTCTCAATAGTCTACTAATAATTGCATAGGCTTAATATATGTACATGCGCGCTCTTCTGCACCGTCTTTGAAAAAACAATATACGAGAAGAGAGGATTGTGAAGGCAAACGCACTCCCAATTAATAGGTATGATTTGGACATGGCAGATGGGTTGTCGAGAAAATGGTATAGCAGCAGATAGCTCGATGCGATGGGGGAAGTGGAATTGGGTGAATTAATGTTGATTTATTGTAATTACCATCACTTTCGTGACCCTTTGCCGCTAGATTCCACTCCGGAGACGATGGTTTTAAATAACCCCCACAAATGACGAGTGGGGAAGACGATCAACAATGGTTGCCGCACCCGGGTCCACTGAGCCATTCTCAACTGAATCACAGATTTCTAGACATCAATTCGTATTGGTGAGGGTAAGAGAATCCAACAGGGTTGAGATGTGGTGGTCGCGAGGCTCCGATTCAGTTCCCCACGATTTACAGCGCGAGTGCTTCTGGTATTTCCAGACCCCCTCAGAGTTGATCCAATTAAGGCCTGCATGCGTGGTAGATTACAAAAGCTGCAGGGGTGCTGCAAAGAACAGAGCCTATGAGCGTAGACTGTGCAAAGGCATTTCCTCAGAGCAACCGACAGAGAGGAGGGTAGTTCCATCTCCGAGAGAAAATCATGGTCCCGTAAGGTGCACGATGAACTGGGGAGTCTCTCTTAACCAATCGGAGATGGAGAGACGACACACCTTCCCTGCCACGACTAATCATAAAGTGGTCCTGGAAGAGTGGTGAATCTGAGGAAAGGACGAGTACGATTCCTTAAACAAATTGGCGCAGTGCCGTGCAAAGCGAGCTATCGGACCTCTCGGTACAGACCGTTCGTCCAAATCCCGACGTAAATCGGAAAGGGCCTTTACCCCCTACCGGATAGGGATTATGGGAGTGAACGCTGGTAGCCCTGCGCCAAGGAGTTGCCCAAGATGAAATGGTCTGCCACTGGCAACGAGGTCGTAGTAATGGGCTCCTCCTTATCCATCAGTATGGATAATGAATGCGTAAACCGGCTGCCCGCCTGGCACCATAAGTCTGAAGGGTTGTCGCCAAAAGGAAAGCAGACAAATTGAAATAGCGGTGCCCTCCCGGCCTACATAACAACAAATACTTCATCCTGGAATGCATTCGGGGCATGTGCAGGCCGAAGACGGGAGAGTATCTTTTGGCCGCCATTTACATCTGCGGGTGTAGGCACATTGTCGACAGTTGTGGTTCGCAAAGTGTAAGCTACCCTCATTCCTAAGGCAGTAAAGCCAGCAAATAGCAAGACAAGGCAATTTCACGTAATATCTGTTCATCAAGAAGACCAGGATTATTTGTGTGGAATTCCGAAGGGGCATTAAGGACATCGTTGACGACAATCCCGAGGCCAGGAGCCGCGCCCACCAGCGATGTTTCTAAATGATTGGTTTCAGAAGGGAAGCAAGCTTCTGTACATAGGGATCGTCCTCATTTTGGCCGGCATTGGGCGTGCATAGCTCATTACGCATCCGTCTAGGGAGAAAGGTCGATGAGCGCATCTAGAGTACGTGTTCAAGACCGGGTAGTTCCGTGGACGCGTCAGCCAAGTGTCCAATTGGGAAAATGCCTGCACCAACGAGAAGGACGACCGCAGGAGGGATCAACGCCTACTACCAGGCTAAGATAGAGGCAGCAGAGCTCACCATCAACCACAAAACCCAAAATCTTCGGCGTTTGGAAGCTCAGCGCAACGCGCTGAATGCGCGGGTCAGTGCAAATGCCCTTTGCACCTCAAGTCTTGCTCACAGTATCTATTAGTACGACTGTTGAGGGAAGAACTCCAGCTTCTTCAAGAGCCTGCTTCGTATGTTGGCGAAATTATCAAAGTCATGGGCAAGAACAAAGTCCTAGTAAAGGTGCAACCCGAGGGGAAGTACAGTACGTGTTGCGTTGAAATCCTGGCATACATTCCGTGTTTGAATGGCCATGCTGTATAGTTGTCGACTTCGACAGTGAACTCGATGTAGCAGATCTCAAACCTACACTGCGTGTTGCCCTGCGAAGCGATTCGTATACTATACACAAGATCCTGCCCAACAAAGTCGATCCGCTTGTGTCGCTCATGATGGTTGAAAAGGTTCCCGATAGCACGTACGAAATGATAGGAGGACTCGATGAGCAGATCAAGGAGATCAAAGAAGTAATCGAGCTTCCTGTCAAACATCCTGAACTATTCGAATCCCTCGGTATCGCGCAACCCAAGGGTGTTCTTCTCTATGGCCCACCTGGGACCGGGAAGACTTTGCTTGCTCGTGCCGTGGCCCATCACACCGACTGCAAATTCATCCGCGTTTCTGGGTCGGAATTGGTTCAGAAATACATTGGTGAGGGGAGTCGAATGGTCCGTGAGTTGTTCGTGATGGCCAGGGAGCATGCACCAAGTATCATCTTCATGGATGAGATCGATTCCATTGGAAGTTCACGAGGGGAGAGCGGGAGTGGAGGTGGGGACTCAGAGGTCCAACGAACGATGTTGGAGTTACTAAATCAGTTGGACGGATTCGAGCCCACAAAGAACATCAAGGTAAGGCTCGAGCGCCTCGTATTCCAAGGTTATTCTAACCCATCATGTTCGCGAACGACTAGGTCATCATGGCGACTAACCGAATAGGTATATAAATGTAGGGTGGTCATCTGAAAACTCGCCCTGACATCAACTGTAGATATCCTCGATTCTGCTTTATTACGACCAGGTCGTATCGACCGGAAGATCGAATTTCCTCCCCCAGGCCCTGAAGCGCGTACAACCATCTTACGCATTCATTCTCGCAAAGTAAGTAGTAAGGTCCCTGGTTTCTGCTCCTCTAACAATCTGGTGCGTTGTCATTGCAGATGTCCCTCCAGCGTGGCATCAACCTCAAAGCATTGGCAGAGAAGATGGGCCAATGCTCTGGGGCCGAGGTGCGCGGTATCTGTACGGAAGCAGGTTGGATCTCGTTTTTTCCCCCTCTTTGAGTCTTAAATCGATTCTGAGGGATGCTCTTCGACTCATAGGAATGTATGCTTTGAGAGAGAGACGACAACATGTGACTCAGGAAGACTTTGAATTCGCAGTTGCCAAGGTATGCCTAGCGATTCCCCTGCCGATATTCTACCTAATGCCCCCCCCCCCGTTCACAGGTACTGAAGAAGCAACAAGAGGGGAATACATCCGTAAACAAGTTGTTCTCATAGTATATCAATGTCATACCTCGTCACTGGCTATCAAGGAGTGGGGATATATGAGCGAGACAATGGCTAGTGACTGGCAATGGTGCCCTTAAAGGAAATCAGCAGTCTCATTATTCTGGATAAAAATCCCGAGGAGATGATTCTCATGATACACTGCTGAGCTGAAATCCCCAGGAACAACTACCGTTGAAGTCTCATTGACAATGTTGCACGACCGCGCGACCCCGGGTCAGACCGAATCCGGTGGCAACCCACATCGATTTGCAACGTCTATGGGGCACATTCGGTATGCAGGGTGCTTTGCATCTGGATACCAGGGTTTCACGCCACTACTTTCAACAGTGGATTTTCGCCTTCAGGATATCAGACTGTTTGGCGCCTTTCAATCTCGAGAACGTGAGAATCTCCAGGGGCGAGCGATCCCTCGGTCTGCCTGGTCCCTTTGTGGGGTTGTCAAGTCTCGCGATCGGGGCTGTCCTCAGCCTTGATTAGGTGCGATAAAGATAGGCGTCAAACAACTTGTCCCCCTTGCAGTCGCTCGTTGCCAAGGATCGACTTTCAGTCACATGCATATTTCTTGCCTCAACACTGACACTGGCCGAGGGGACAATGGACACTGGGAGCTCTTTGCAAAAGGGTTGTCGCGACCAACAACCAGGGGCATTAGTTAACGCCTCCTGTGCTGCTGTTTCCACGGTTGCGGGATTCTGGAGACCTGCGAGCGAACCACGCAACATTGGACGACTTGCATTAGACTTGCACGATCAGCGACTTACGTCCATGTCAGATCCGACGAAAAGAGGCCCATAAGACGAGGTATAAAATGAGCCGTTATTCCAGTATATCGCTATCTTCTTCCGTCCATTCATCATGGAACCTTTCTCGCGCTCGAGCACTACATCTTCAGTGGCGGCCCTCCAACAATCCAGCGACCTCTTCAGATCTCAGTCCTGGTTTCCCATTCTTCGCTGGCAGGAGAGGGTATTCCAGTTCAAAGACACTGCGCGTTCTTATATGCTTGTCGAGGCGAGGCTGTACAAAAACGAGTACAACGTCGAGCACGAATTTATCATCGGGGAGTTCAGGGCTAATTCAGAGGTCATTTTCGTTCTCGCAGAGCGGGTCACCGCTTTGAGGGACTCAGATCACAAGTTGTCCGACGAGGAATGTCATCGCATCCTCCAGGAGTTGAAGGCGGAGGAACAAAAGAAGAAGCGGCAGAAGATGGAGCAGCCGAAGAGGAAACAGAAGCCTCAGCAGACGCCGAAGATTCCCAATCTTAAGAAGGCGGCCGGCATTTTCTCGAAGGATATTCGACTCCGTGATGCGCGCAGAAGACAAGGTCCGGCTGATCCTCGGTGCTCAGGACTTCGACGCGGCCCTCAAAATCATCACAAATGAGAGGTTGACCAAGAACGCCTTTATTTTGCGCGGGTCCCTGAAATATCGATTCGACACCGAGTCCAATGCAGTCACCACCTCTGTGTGTGGCGATCCCCTTCCTACGCCTTTGTGTCCCGATCTCCTCAACTTCACCGCGGCTATTAGCGCAATCCACCGATCGAAGCCGTGGTACACCGTGGGCCACAGCAATTCCTACTGGTTTGCCAAGGCGATGATGTTCATCCTCAGCCAAAGGTTCACACCTTCCGAACCCATCTTCTTCGACATCGAACAAGGAACCTGGAGTTTCGGACTCTTAACGATTCCTTTGGGAGGATTGGAGAGGGAAGAGGACGACCATGCGTTTGGAAGCTTATAGTCTACTGTACGCACACAAAGTCTAGCAAAGAAAAAATTTTGTGACGTGACAGTCATCTGAGTTAACCCAGCAATGGGTAGCCTGAGGATCTGTGACCACTCTTGACTTTTCGCCCTTGAACGAATGTGATCAGGGGAATTTGAAATGCCCTTTTCGGGCCACCTGAGAACTTGGCGGCAGATCGCAGATGGGGTACGGGGTATCCCCGTGAGCGTCTGGGGGTGTCCCCGCAATACATACCTGACTTATATACATAAAAAAATAAAAATAAATGTATCCTGGTGTGCAGTGTAGCGGGTAATGGTGCCTGGGCCGTAGAGTGCTTTTTTGAACAACCTTGGTTCAAACCCCGGTCAAGTCTAAGTTCCGTGAAGCATTTGAATCAAGCGCCCATCCACTACTCGCGCATGGAACACGCAAGATGTTGGGGAACCTGTATTTTGACTTCCCCGAACATCTTTCCACCTCCCTACCTCACTTCCATATGGACCACACCCAAAGTCAGGAATTTCCTTTTTTGGAAATTCTGAGAATCTTCTTCAAATCGAGGCAAATAGCCTTTTAAGACAATAAATCAGCATATATTTGTGGTTTTCTGCATCTAAGTGTTGTATTTATGCCCTCTCAATCAACTTGCGCTGGTGTTGAGTTGCATTTCCGGTTTGTTGCGGTGCGCTATTTGCCGAAATTTGCATTTAATTTAATTTAAAATCCCTGAAAGGGATTCCCGGTTCTCTGTTTCAAGGGCGAAAACAGTAATCGTAAGTGACATCTTCCGCGCCATGGTTGTACTTTCTGCTCAGCATGTTTTTACATTCCCCGCTTCGCCGTAGATGCGAGAAATGGATCTTGAAGCGTTGCCTTTCAGAACGGAAGAGGGAATACTGGAGCAAGCCCGATCCGAACTCGAGCGGCAGCTGAATGAATGCAATCAGCTCGTGGCGGAGGCCAAGGATATGCTTGTCCAAGCGGAGAAGAAGGGAGCCAATACCAAGCTTTTGCATGCTCGGGCCAGTTTAAAGATGTCTGAGGCAGAGTCCAAATTCAAGGAAGTGGCCCGCGAGGCAGATTTCGAGGCCAGATTGGAGATGGGACCCTTGGCACATCCGGCGAAGGAAGGGCAGCGCGAAACACGCATCCAGGAGCTTGAGACGCTGTTCGAAGCGTTGGCGTCAACTAATTGTGGGTCTCCCCGCCAAATTGCGACTCTCGACTTGCTAATGGAAGTTCTTCTGGCCTTGGTCATCTAGCGAAGTGATGGCTCTCGACATCGTCCATTTCCAGACAATCATGAGGCCCTCCATCCGAGCGACTTCCAGTACTGTGCTTGAGAATGACCGCTTCATAGCACTCGAACGGACGGACTCTATATGATTACCCTAGATACCCAGACATTCACCTTTCTCGCCAGTCGAGCAATGATTATCTAGAAGGTTTAATGCTATGTGTGTGCGAGCTCTTCCAGACCGACTCTGGGAAACCACTATGGAAGAACTTGCTATTGTCAAGCTAAACGCCTTCCCAATTGATAGAAACCGTTGAACGTGGCAGACGACTCGCTGAATCAATGATATGCCTGCCGCTCTGAGGCGAACGAAAAGCAGGGTGGAGTTGGCTGGATCCACATACGTTGCGCTTTATTAATTATTAAGGATCACTTTCATACCCGTCGCCGCTAGACTCGACTCCGTGGCATATTGCTACTAGGCTATGTCTCGATTACACTTGAAGTGATCTCAATTCGCTGTTTGGTGGAGGACGATCAACAATGCCTGCCAAGGCCCACTCCCCTGTCATTCGTTGCCACCGAATCACAAATTTCTATACATTAATTCTTGTCGGGAAGCGCAAGGGATCATTCAACAGATTATTCAACAGGATTAACTGACACAGCAGGCTGGATCTCAGTCAGACATCTAAGCGTTCTTCGTGGGGGATGGTACGATTGTGGAATATTGCAGCTGGGGTAGGGGCAGATCATTAGCTCGGGCACGTGATCTGGCAACTGCCACAAGGGGCAGATCAGGCTGCCAAAAGGGTAGGTATGAATGTGAGTATATCTACCATTCCGAGCATTGACAGTTGCTAGGTGTTAAAACGCCCTGGATAGCATCGACACTATGGGCCACTTTCTTGCAAATCGATGGATGGATTCTATTCCCCTGCGAATCATCCTTCACTGGTCGCGATGGTAGAAGATATGCCATAATGCTTCGAATGCGACCGCGTCAACTGCGGCGGCGATTCCCTCGATACTATGCAACCACTTTGAAATATACCGCTAATATGCCACACTGAGTCATGTCCAGTCAGGCCGCCTCATCGGGCAGATTTTGTTGGTCCCCCCGCCTTAGGAGAAAGAAGCCCTCGCTAATGCATTATATTCCACTCATAAGTGGTGGGAAGCAGTAGGGATGACATCCGAAACTTCGAAGGCCCGGGGTTCTGAAAGTCGGCCAGGGTCGAGGACGGCGCTTAAGTCTGTGTACGTCTGTTGACTTACTATAGGCACTTTCCGTGCAATATTGGGCGACTTTCAACCGTGACTTGCATCGATCCGCTGAGTGACTTGCATCACTTGTATGGCAAAGCAGACAAGAGGGGCCTCGGTGCCTCGACGAATAAAACCCCCACTCATTCGGCGTATTTTCACTTTCTTTCATCATCTTATCATGATTCCTTTCTCCCAATCTTCTTCTTCAAACCGGATACCCACGGGACAAGTACAATCCAGGAACTTACGAAAATTTTTCAAAGCTGCGAAAGGCGGGATTCTCATGGACCGTTGGCGAGACGGTATATTTCACCTCAGGGACGAACTTCAGGCTTACCTGCTCTCCGAGATTCGACTCTACAAGGGCCCGTCTGGTGTCCAGCACGAAGTGCTTCTAGCTGAACTCCAGTCTCCTTCCGGGACCATCTATATTTCTACTGAACGGGTAGCGTGGCAACCGGGAGGCGATGAACAGCACAAATTTCTGGAGAGGCTAAGCAAGTCAGGCGGCGTCCGCTGGAATGCCAACCCCAAGAACGGTCTGGCCCAGCCCACGGGGTCCGCGGACGACCCCAACGAAGGCAGTGACTCCAGCGAGGGCCCCGGGGATGGCGAGGACGTTGTCGAGGACGTTGTCGAGGACATTGTTGAGGGGAAGGGCGATGGCAAGGCTGATGACAATGACCATATCGACCCCTTAGACCGCAAACATCCTTTGGCATCAACCTCATCCCTATCGAATTCCTTGTTTTCCAGGCCAAGTATTGATTACTGGCGGAAGCTCGATGGTAAGAACTTTGACGAAGCCATAAAACACTACGAGAAGAAGAGGCTATCTCGCAAAGGCTTTGTCCTCCGTGGCTCCCTCGAATTTGGCCCCAATACGGATGGAAAATCTCCTTCCACCTCTTCCCCCAGTAACAATCGTCCAGCACAACTTCCCAATGTCATCCATCTCACCTGTGCTGCTCTCTCCACACACCGGACCGCCCCGGTCTACACTCCAGGGGGAAACAATTGTTTCTGGTACGCAAACGCGGTGATCCGCATTCTGAGGGAGTCTTTCCGCCACTCCGATCTCAAACTTGACAAGCAAGCGGGAACTTTGGCCGTTGCAGGTCTGAATGTGCCTCTTGGGGCCCTGGATCACGAAGACCGACCCACACTTATGCAGAATTACAATGATTGCGTATGTATCCACCTGTTTTTTTCATGTTCCAAGCGTGTTCTGACATTCCTGTGCCCATCCGGAGTTATACGAACTGCGTATCCTGGACCAACTCAAATTCCATCAAGAGGCCGAAGTGGAACGTCGGGTGAAGGTCGAACAGGCGCGTCTTGCCGAGGAACATGAGAGAATGGTCCGGGAGCTGCAGGCAAAGGACGAGGAACGCGAGAGGGAAGTCCGGGAACTGCGGGCACAGCTCGCGGCAGGCACGTCCTCTAACAGTGGGTCCCCCTACCGCACTCTGCATTGCCAGACTCGACTTGCTAACCAAGTGTTTCTTCCCTTTGCCCCTTTGTTTTTCAGCGAAGTGATAACCGCTTTAGCGTCATATATTTCCGCTCGGATTGCTCCATTTACGATACTCTCCATATAAACTAATTTAAGATCCGGATAATATCCGCGCATCGATTGGAGGCTTCCCCGAACATCAGTGCCCTACATCACTGCTGTGATTACCCCCAATACCCGGTTTTTCACCTGTCAGTTGTCAAGTACGATAATTATTGTCTAGAAGGTATAGTAATATATGTACCATTCCGAAGATCTATCTCTTCTAGACCGTCCCCAGAAGAATAATATAATACGGGGGTATTATTAAACGCACCCTCTAAATTGTCGGGCTTGATAGTTCGTTATGAGCACCTAGAGCGGGAAACGGACTTCTCAAGTGCTCGAAGGGCGTTGCTAGACACATAAGGACGGCGCCGAAGATAATAATGGTGACGTTGACTATCTATCGGCATCGAACGCACGGTTCCAACTTGGGCTTCACTATAGGTGTATCCTCGCATTTGTCAACGCCTAGTGAAATGACCGGCGACGACAAGATTTTCAGTTATGTTGGACTATTTTTAATGTTTTGCATAATCGCGAAGGATGGATGTGTTCATCAGATTCGGGGTTCACGAATAACTATTGGCGGGATGTATGAGCCTTTGTGCCGATGTGGGCGCTCCCGAACCATGATCTTTCGTGGTGATATGCATCTAAATAAGAGACAATGCACCATAAAACATGTACATGCCTAGGTTCCGGCTGTTCTGAACCATCTCCAAAAGACCCAGTAACGAAGAGGTGGACTGTGCGTGCTGATGAGAAATGAACGCTTCAAGCGAGCAAGCATGCGGGGAACTAAGAGTTGTCCGGATTAGAGCCTGCGTTGATCAAGTCGAAGTTGCACCATGTCTGTCAGAGATGAAACGAAGTTGGGACATCCCAGCGCGTCCGATCGCTTTGAGATCCTTCTCGTGCCGAGCGGAGGCAGAAATGAATTCAGGGACAATGGCTGGCCGCGCATAGTATGGACAATGAGATCAGGAAGAACGTGATGCTGTAATTTGATCGAAAGGGGACGAGACACCTCAGAATTGAGTAAACAGAAGGCATCTAGGGATCTGGAGAGCAAAAGCCAGGCACGATAGTAGCACAAAAGATATGGTTTTATCAATCAGCGGGCAGATCCTCAAGAGTGTCAGGAATTTCGAAGGCATTGCGAATATCAGCAGTTGTCATGTTGAAGGTGGATACGCAGTGGGCGATAGCAAACTCTATGTTGTCTGAAAGTTTCGCACAGTTAAAATCAAACTTGATCAGTGCAGGAAGAATACAGAGGGCTTCCAAGGCCTCTGAAAGGAGGGAACAAACCGTTCCATCTGACAGCGGCTTCTTTGGCGAGGATAACGGCCCTCTGTTTCTCTTCGTACTGACCGGCGTTACTCGATTGATACCGTGCAAGTTCCATTTTTGCCGCGGCGAGCGACTCCTGGAGGGCAGAATAAGTGGCGAGCAGCTCATTCCGATGCGACTAAAAAGCGCGGCGGCATTAGCCCTTTTCATTAACAAGTGGGAAATTAAAACGGTGGCCACGCTATCTTCTCTTTCGCTTTTGCTGATTTCAATCGTCGAGATGAGTTCAGATTGCCGGGCTTCCAAAATCGATAGTTCTTCATGAGTCGTTTCGATTTGATGTGTAAGCTATGAACTCGTCAGGGCACTTCGAATACAAAGGACGCGGGAACAATCCCCACCAAGCTTCCACGAGCACTGGGGAAACTCCAATAGACTGGGCTCCGTGCAATTATATGCTAGCGGCTAAAGAAGGAGAAGGGTACGTACAGTTGGCGCTACCAATTTTATCAAATTGCACCAAATTATCATCCACCAGGGATTGAAGGATTTCTTTGACCGTTTGCGAGACTACAGAAAAAGAATAGGTTACAGTACAATCCAACTACATGACAAGAAACATACGTACCGACGCCCTTTTTGGCTCCAAGTTTTTCTAATTCTTTGACTACAGGCAAGGAAACAAGTCGTCAGATCATACTGAAGGCCAGGATTGGACACACGCTGGAAGAAATCTTTCTACAAATTACAAGACCGATAAATTCAGGAAAATCCCTTCTGAAGCCAACATACGTACAGACTCTCGAAAAATTTCGAGCAGCTTGGCGCGCTTCTCTTCCACGCTGAGTCCACGTCCTCCTGCCTGGGTGACGAAAATGCATTGGGAATGGAACACACACGAGCATTGCAACGCACCATATTCCACGCGAGTAGTTGAAGTGTAACTATATTGCTGTGGAGCCGATTGACAGAAATTGACGCGTTTTCGGCGAATTCCGACAGTCTGGTTATCGCCATCATCCTCCCAACACCTTGTACATTCTATTAGTTTCTTCGACATCTCTTCGCCCTTCTTCTTCTCTGCTAGCATCTTAGCATCTTATCATCCTCGCTCTTTTGCCTAGTTTACGCTGCTTCGTCGTGCCTCCGTCTTCTCGCTATGCGTGGTCGAGCACATCACGCTCCTTCGCTCTCAGGAACCGTCAATCACCGTGCCCAGGTCCTAAACTTACTCCTTCACTATAGTCTGCGGTTCAACTGACACTGATGCTGTAGCTCGCAAATGCATATCAGGAATTGGGCAAGGAACTGGCTTCCCAGAAGATACGGGTGGTCGGTAATTATACTCTTGGCAAGGTCATTGGCGAAGGTTGGACCGACCCTGGATACGCATGTGCATTATTTTGGGCTTATTCCCCTTACTAGGCACCTATGGGAAGGTTAGAATGGGTACCCATCGACTGACATCCACACGTGTGGCTATCAAGCAGATTCCCAAAGAGTTCTCTGCACAGCTAACCCGGGAAATACATCACCACCGTCGGCTCCATCATCCCCACGTCACTCAGCTGTACGAAGTTATCGCAACCGAGTCTTCTATATGGCTTGTCACCGAGCTGTGCTCTGGTGGCGAATTGTTTGATTACCTGGTAGAGAAAGGGAGACTGAGCGAGTCAGAGAGCCGACGTCTTGTCGGCCAACTTTGTCTGGCGCTCCACTACGTACATTCCAGCAAAGCCGTTCATCGAGACTTGAAGCTCGAGAATGTGTTGCTTGATGATCGCTGCAACGTGAAAATTGGTGACTTCGGCTTCACCCGCGAATACGAGAACGGCCGATTACTCGAAACTTTCTGTGGCACCACTGGCTATGCAGCCCCCGAGATGCTCATCGGTCAGAAGTACTCTGGACCAGGTAGGAGGCTTCATTGGTGGTATTAATACCTTCTCACTGATACTCTGGCAGAGGTCGACATATGGTCGCTTGGGATTATTCTATACGCACTCGTTACTGGAACGCTTCCTTATGATGATGATGACGAAGAAGTCATGAAAACCAAAATCATAGCAGGCGATTTTGAGATTCCAGATTGGTTGAGTACTAGTAAGTAACCCCCCGCGTTATTGATGGGTTTAGCAGTTACCGACTCCGACTTGTTACATTAGACCTTCAAGATCTTATCCGTGCTATTTTGCAAAAAAACCCCATCGACCGTCTTTCAATCCCTCAAATTCTGGCGCACACCTGGTTTAGCCAGACCGAGGAGAAACCATTGCATTCTCCTCCCTTTGAACTTAATTTCTCCGAGTCACCTCCCGAGTTAAATTCGGAGGGCGTCGGTCCGATAGCAGAGAAAGGAAATCCAAAAAAATTATCATCATCAAGCGACGCGTACATTCCAATTACACCAGCGGCTTCCGAATCGTCGTCTTCAACTCTGGACACCGACACGGCTAATTATGCGAGTTCTGATATTGCCTCTTCTTCTGATTTGACGACGGCCACCACTCCCGAAAAGCATTCTTCTCCGCTCCCACCCTTCCAGGATGACAGGCCATTATCCACTGTAGAGACTCTAATGCATCGTTCTTGGAGTGAATCCACACTTGGAAAGGCTCGCGACGGCGATGCCTCATCAAAACCTCCCGAGAGTTCTACGTTCGCTGCTGTCCCAGAGGAAGACTCCCCTATACCCCGGTCGCCGTCGCGTTCAGCCTCCATGAAGAGCAAAGCGTCTGCCCCTCCGTCTGCATATCCTGCTCGTACTCCGGTTCGCACCAAACGACGATCTGTAACTTCAAACATATCCGCCCCAACCTCACCCACGGAGCCGACTCCTTTGTCCAATATTGAAGCCCCCGGAATACCGGACTATGCAGGACTCATCGCAGCTTCAGCTCCCATCATGTTTTCCACGCCGCTCGAAAGAGGTCTGTTGAACAGCCTTAGCATGCTCAGGATTTGACACAGGTCAAATCGTGCACAGTGTTCTGACCGATGCATGTGATTCTACCGGCGCCATTTGGTGGCTACTCAAACGCAAGGCCGAGCGGAGAGAAATCGCAGAGGCCAGGCGGATTGCGGAGGAAAGGCGGAAGACGCTGGAAGCACTGGGAGACACCAGTAAGCGTGCGACTGTCACGGAGCCCCTCGGCCTGCTTGACACCAGCTCTGAAAGTCTGAGGCCTTCCTTTGACGCGTTAGAAGCACCTTCATCCAGAGAACCATCCCCACTTCGATACCACCGGCCACTGCATCAAAGGTCTTGCTCCTTCAAGAGGATGATCATGTTCCCAATCATCCTCCGCAGATTAGTTTCGTACCTCCCACCCCCACAGCGATCTCTCACGACGTAATCCATACCCCTTCACGAACAATCACACCCTCATCCAGCATTCACATGTCGATCGGTCAGGACATCGATACTTTCGCCAAGTCTGCCCCAACCTCCCCTCTTACTTCTAAAGACAAGGATAAAGACAAAGGCAGGGCTGGCAAGCCTCGGTCTGGTTCAGTTAGCATGCTTCAGCGAGCGGCAGGTGCTCTCGTCCGTAAGAAATCTGAAGAAAAGGTGAAAGAGAAGGATAGGGATAAGGAGAAAGATGATGGAGGGGACCCCGGTAAAATGAGCGTTAGTCGGCCCTCCGATTCCACCTCCGCTTCATTCAGTTCGTTATCATCTCCGAGCCTGTCTCATTCGACCGGCCATGCCTCCGGAAGCAACAAGCTTACCAAGTCGCCCCCATCGAAGGGCAAGGATCGCGATGCGGATGAGCCTCCTCGAATTGCGTCAGTTCTTACGCCAGGCTCCCCGTGGGTTGCCCCGTCTTCGACGACTGTCCATCCCCTGCCGTCGCGTCCATCGTTCAAATTCATGCAAGCAGGGCCTTCCTCTCAGCCGAATGATGGTCCTCAACTCTCCGCCTTGAATACGGACCCAGATCACACTCACTCTTTCGCAGAGACAGAAGGTTCGGGAGCTTCGAAGGGACGTGGTCAACGAGCGAGCATCCTTCACACCTTCCGCACTTGGTTCCAGGAGGATAAGAAGAAGAAGACTAAACCTGTGATATCGCCCCTAGTCACCACCATGAATCCGTACTTTCATGTGGGCATGGTTTCTAGCACGCCTTTGTCTTCTCGTTCCGGTACATATCGTAGTGGAAGGAAGAAGGGCGGTGGCCGAAGACATGATAAGCGCGCATCAATATCATCGCATCGATCCAGTAGCGTCAATTCCAGGCGTTCTTCGGTCACTTCCATTCAGCAGAAACGGCCAGCAGAGTTTGTAAGCGTCTATCCTTCAGACAGCATGCCAAGCGTTTCACGACAACGAAGTGACGCTAGTCGTCTTTCCTTTGGAAGTCGGACCCCCACCAGTGAGATGGGTTCACGCCCCTCTTCGATTCGGTCATTCAAAGTCACATCTATGGGCCGGCATAGCCGTCGTGCTAATTCCCCCTCACAGAGTTCGATGGGGTCTGGCCATGGGCACCGAACGGCATCTCCATTGCAACACTATCATCGCCGTGTTGGTTCTGGGTCTTCTGGCCGAGTAATTCGCCAAATCCACACTGTCCATCAGCGTAGCAACTCAGCCGCGTCTTCTACTCGTTCTGTCTCACGCCCGGGTTCATTCAGTGAGGTGGTTTCTGATACGGAACTTGGCGGACGAGCCTCACCTTTAATCCTGGATAAGAAGGCTCATACAACGACAGTATTCGTGGCACATAAACAAGGGAGCGTGTTTGGTGCTCCAAGTTCACGAGGACACTCTACGGTTGGACGCTCAAGTTGGAAGAAATCCTGGGGTGTGGAGCCACCAGGGTGGTCGTCTCGGACAAGCCATGCGGCAGGCGAGATTGAGACTCTGTCAGATCCTGGTGATTCTTCCACTGTAAGGGATGTCTTCACCGGGCGGCAATCATTGGATCCAAACGATGACTCTGACTGGGTGGATGAAGATGACGATATCCCTGCCTTTGTTGGCGGGCTTGGACAGCTTCCTGCTGTTCCAGCTTTCGGGCTGAACACCAAGTCATCTTCCGGACTGCCACCCTCACCCTCACTTTCAAGCAGGAAGGAGCTCCCTTTGATCGGGAATACTAGGCCACGTTCTGCGAAGCGCACTAGACCTGTCACCGCTCCGAGCAACATGAGTGTACCATCAGAAATCGGGCGGTCTTCAACGTTGCGATCGTCCCCGACGGTACCATTAATTTCCTTGGCTGCCGATCATGGAAAGTCACCATCCCCAGAACCTCCTCACTCCGGGCCACCTAGTTCGGGCCCTAGAGCTCGTCGTCAGCTTCCCAGTGGGCGGAGTGGACCTTCGTTTAGACATGCGATCCAGGAGGAGGATGAGGGGGAAGAAGAGTGAGGAACTAGTGGGAATCGATACATCTCCTGTGGACCTGTGTACCTTTGGACTTTCGGTGTACATAATCTCTATACATTTTTTTTGACTGGGCGGGGCGCAATGTGGGCTGCGTATTACAGTATCTTCTTTGGGTCTAGATTTTCCACGTAGAATAGTGGAGGTCAAATGACTAAACACGACCGAAGGACGCTTCGTCCGACGTCGCTGGTACGGGTCTTTCTTTTTTGGTTTTTTTTTTGGGTAGTGTAAGGTTCGCGTTCACGAGCCCAAGGCATCCCAAATTTACCGGTTTTCGACCCCTACATAAAGGGTCGGATCCGTTCAATTTGAAGAATAAAATCCATCTGGCGGATCAAGCCTCCAATAGCTCCTCCAAGGGAGCTCGCGCATCCTGTTTGACGGTTGAGAGAGATATCGTATCGGGTTATTTCAATCGAACAGTTCGGGGTGCGGATCACTTGGCGCCGATGTGCTGGGCGGTGCAGTCCTCTCCTTCAGGAGTGGTAGACGCGGCTCATGTCATGCCGATCCGCCCACCCTGTCTCGATCCTTAACAACCGGTTTTTTCTACTTCGCTGGTGGTCTGTTTTCCCTTTCCCTAGGAATCACTCATGCTCTCCGCCCTAGCTATGTCTATGTCTGTGGCCCAGGCGCGGATGGATGCTTGGAGGAAGAAACGGGTCAGCCTGTCACCAATCGAAGAATTGCCTCATGAGCTGTTGGCCGAGATTGCTTGGAATATACCTCTGCGCCACGCCGAGGGCGGGTACGTCGTCGCGGCCACTGACTTGGCATCCTTCTCGGTTGTCTCCCCCATCATGCGTGCAGTTACTTTGCCCATTTTGTTCAGTAGAGTCCCCATATCGTCGCAGCGTCTAATGCTTGCGTTCACGAATGTCCCAACTTATCTGTTGCGTTTCGTCCGGTACGTTTGTGCATGTAGAGGTACTTCCGTAATCGTCTGGATTAATTATACTCATCACCCAGTGAAGTGAGCATTTTCATGGATGTCGAATTCATGGATGCATGGGCGGAATGGGCATTTGCTGGTATGGAAGACAGAGGAAGCAAGCCTTCGCCTTATTCGTGTCTCGCGCACATCCTTGTCCACTGCGCCGGCCTCGAAACATTGCGAATACGAGTGGCCGAATTGTCTGGTGCACGATCCGCGTGGGGAAAATTCGCGCTCTCCCACGGTTTTGCGATCCCAATTGGACGCGCGCTAGCCGATGCGCTGAGCCTGTGGCCGCGGGCATCCTTATCCCGATTGAAGACCCTCGAACTCGATGGCTTTCAATGCATCGGTCCTCTTCTGCGCATGTCGCCCAATCTGGAATCACTGCGCCTGTGTTTATCTGGTGGTTTTCCCCCATTCACTAATGCGGAGCTTGTCCGATCTCTCAAATTCGTTCCAAAACTGCGCCACCTCGAATATACTCCCGAATCATTACGTGTGCATGTGCTTTCCTCTGAAATCTTCCCTCCGATCGGCGATGACGATGACGACATTCCGGTGGGGGGCGGTTCCAATTCCGAGCTGATAAAGGCATTAGGCACTGCATTGCCTGAATTAGAAACTCTCGACCTTCAGACGAGGTTCTTTGGGGACGACATATATTTTTGCTCTTCACTGGAGTCCCTTGATGCCGGTGTAAGTACCTTTCATACATACAGTGTTAGTACACAAGCGGCCTCTTACCATTCCATGAAGGACTTGATCGAAGCGATGGAACATTTCAACTGTCTGAAACGCCTCGCGCTTCCGTCTTCTGTATACGCGTCCACGGATTTTTTTGCGCTGCGGGGGCTCACGGCTCGCCTGGATGATCGACGCCACACCCTCGAGGATCGTCTCTGCTGCAGAAAGACGGGTCGTCGAACAGATAGCGAATAACGCTCGACACATTCAAACAATATCATTCGTACGACCTTCCGTTGCACATGAAAGAAGAGAACGTGCTGTAGTATATTCTAATATTTCTGTCCATGTCGACTCAGCCATGAGCACGCATTGGACTGTGTATACCTGCGAGGTGGCAGACGCCGCGGAGAGCCAGAGTGTCCCGTGGCCCTTCACGCCGCCTGTCCGATTCAGGTATGTGCTTCGCAAGATATGGAACGCGCCCCTTCTCGAGGGACGAGAGCTGGCGATACTGTATGTACGGGACCACGATGAGCTCTCAAGGGTTATGATGGGGTGGAAGGTTGTATTCTTGGGGCACTCTTCAGAGGCGCGCAGATGGTAATGAACGTTGTGACATGGGGGACAGACCGTGCTGTAAATCTCGGTGTAAAATCCTTGTCTTTTTTCTCCTAATTTCTGTGCTTGTAGTTGTGATGCCGTTATTTGCCGTTATTTGGTCGTTTACCCAATACACGATTTTGACCAACCACCTAGCCTAACTCTCTTGCAGTTTCAACTAACGACATAAAAGCGAAGAATAATTGAGGATGCACACGCGCTTCTCCCCTGGATATGCTCAAGCTGGTCTCTACGATCAGTATATTAAGCATTCTTATCCTTGATACTTCTGCCGCACCAGGAACGCCAGGTACATACGTCTTTACGCTGGATCGTCGAGCACACCGTACTTCTTCCCCTACCCTCGATGCTACCAACAAGATCTTCGACTCCAATTTTGCCGTACGTCCTCTTCCCGCTCAGTACTTTTGTTCTAACACCATGCACTAACATATACATCTGGAAAAACCCCATCCATATAATCCCCACCTCCACTCTTACCCAACTATAGAAAAAAGAAATCCGCAGCGTACTATCCAAATACCAACAGGCACCTAAATTCCTCCATGGCGTCCAGATATCCCCCGATCGACTGGCAAGCGCCGGAGCCAAACCCGTGGATGCAATCCCCCCACCAAAAAGTGTACCACTGGATGGCGCACCAAATCTCGCAAAGCAAGCAACTGTGGAACTCACGGACTACATGTCCGGAACCCTCGACGTGCTCTACTACGCGAGAATGCAATTTGGGACCCCGGCGCAAACGCTGACGATTGATATTGACACGGGCAGTGCAGATCTATGGGTGAGTGTCCATTCTCGTCCTTATGGATGTTCTTTATGTTTTTTTTTTTACGGGATGCTAAATAAAATGGATTCCAAAGGTTCCCGGGGGTTGTGATTCATGTCAAACGAAAGAGTTCATTCCTTCTGAAAGCACCACTTTCCACGGGTCATCTAGACCTTTCACGGTGTTCTACGTTGGTCTTTTCTCTCAAATTCGGTTGGCTTTTACTTGTACTCAAATTTGGTGGATCACCCCTCTGTTCAGGGGACAGGTTCCGTATCGGGTCATCTCGCTCAGGACCGCGTGGCCATGGGTGGGCTGACGGTGGATCGTCAAGATCTTGGGATCATCACGTCGCAAGACGACGCCCTGGCAGGATCGCCGACCAGTGGCTTGATAGGGATGGCATTCAGCAATGTTGCTGTCTCGCAAAAGCCCACTTTCTTCGAGAATCTTGTCAAAGGCGATAAACTTTCGGCAGAAATGTTCTCTGTTCATTTGGCGAGAAACCAAGTGTCTGGGTCCGAGGTGTGTGTCACTGATAGTCCAGGTTTATTATTTTATTTTGAACTAAAAAAATGGATTTTTATCCTAGTTGTGTTTGGGATGTATGGATATGACAAAAGCAATGGGGCCCACGCAATGGGTGCCCCTCGTTTCGAGGGTAAGAGTGGGCCACTTTCTGTGGACCTGTTCCTAAATGACATTGTGCTGTATTAGTCTTACTGGGCCATCGAAGTCTCAGGGATTCAGATCATGGCCAATGCGACTTTGCCAGTGCAGATTATAGCTGTGGGCTACTTCATTTTCCCACCCTCTGACAGTCTCGTTCTCATTTACATATCGATGTGTTCAGGCGATTGATACAGGGACAACTTTGATCTACGTGCCAGATTCAATTGCCAGCGCTCTTTATCGTTCTATTCCTGGAGCCAAACCGGCCGATCAATATGGAGATGGTAAATTTGGCTGTGCCTTGGACCCCTGGAGTTGTCTCGCTGATGTTCTGTTCTGTTCTGTTCTGTTCTGCTCTTGATCTCTGCGTTGGCTATGAAGGATTCTGGACATATCCATGCTCAGCCGCATTGAACCTAGGTTTCGTCATCGACGGTTATGCATATACTATCAGCCCGTCCGATTTCAATTTGGGCCACACCTATGCGAACTCGCCCGACTGCGTAGGAGGGATACTGTCCCTTGGGGATGGCTTTCCGTCTAATTTCGCCATTTTGGGAGATGAATTTATCAAGTCTTGTGCGTCTTTGACTTTTCGTTTCCCTTTCTTCCTGTTGAGGTTCGTTTTAGCACTTATGATGATGCGCTTCTTGTTTTTCCCAGGGTACACAACATTTGATTACACTGACAAGGGGCACGTTGGGTTCGCACCAAGTATAAATAATCGGATGGGGGGCTGAAGACGTAGTAGTGGTGTACAATGTGCAGATGAAGAAAAATCCAAGGTATCTGTAGTCCAACGCAAAATAGAGCCAAAGCGGGGTAGAGTAGACATGCTTTCGCGGGGTTAGTGAAAGCGTAAATCATAGCGAGTGCCTATATGTACCAGTGAATGAAGAGAGAGAGGAAGAAATGGTAGTCAAAAGTAGATGATCGATCTCGCCGGAATGCGATTGCTCAAGCAGGTCCTTCTGGTCAGCGCGTACCATCGGGGTTTACGTCCGCCTCGTCGGGTTCTTCGACTGCCGGTTCGGGGGCATCATGGGCAGGGACGCCAGGAGCGTGGCTGCGAGGGATAAAAGGGTCTTTGATTGGTTCGATGTTGACAGGTGCGGGTTTCTATACGACCGAACCCAGTTAAAATTTTTAAAAAAGAAAGAAAAAATAAGGATCGGATAACTATTACGAGAGCCCCAAACTGAAGACTTACACGGTCAGGAGCACTCCTCGCCATACGCACAGCCTGGGCGGTGTGTTTGACGTCTGCCGCCCATTTCTTGGCTCGTACGGCTATGGAAGGTTTCTTCGACATATGTGAAGCTGTTTGATAAGGAATATCGGGATTATGGGTCTATGAGAACCCAATGTCGATCTATGCCTGTAGACTTACCGCCCGAGCCCCCGAGGTGAATGTGGGATTCGTTCCCTTCGTTTCGTATAGTAGGGAGTTCTTTTTCAAAGTTGACGGGAGGGGGGGCAGTGAGCAACCAATCATCGGGCGCAATCTCCGATATTAGCTCTAAAGGGTCATAAATTAGCTCCAGGGATTGATACGATGAATTAGAAGGCGTACCTCGAGATCGGTATTGGAATAGAAATGATACGTATGGATGTGGATCCCGTGCCCCAACAGAGGGTACTTTCTTAGGGGGACCAAAAGTGATTGAGCCTAATCTATGAATTTAGGGTAAGGAAGTGTTCAGCAGGCATACATAATGCGATATATACCCTGTGGCATGACTGTGTGTGTAAATATCATCGACAGTTGTATGCTTGATCAGGCTGCCAGGATCCACAACCCCGGTTCTATGAAATCCGGTGGCAGCGGTCTTAATCCCACCAGAGAGTGATGCCCGCCCGGCTCGATAGAACGATAGTTTAATCGATCCCACCTCCTCGCTAGGTAACTGCGCATCCTCCGCAGCTTGAAGCTTCACAAATGTCAGTAGACGTCTTTTGCTCCAATCGTCCGTGACGGGCAGTGCGTCTATGCTTCCCGTGTTCTTGGCTTGAACGATAGCGCCTCGACCAAGATGCACCTTTTCGATCTCCAGCTTGCCGTCGATGACAACCTAAGTCAAAGAGGGGCCCGTCAACATTATGGGCGAAAAGGTTTTTCCCGAAAAGGTACTTTAACCGCGAGGGAATACGTCAAGTCGCTGATTTTCCAATTGACTGCGTACTCGAGGTTGGTAGAAGCAGGGAGTGGAGGAGTGATGGGGTGGGCCGACGTAGGAGGATTTGTGGAAGGACTCGTAGGTTCGGGGGCCGGGGGAACCTGTGGAATACCTGGTACTTGAACGTAGCAAGTAGCCAAGTCGTCTCGAATGTCCACTCCAATCTCGTCCAGTTTTTGCTCTCCGACAGATATCCAAGCGGTTATTCCCCCAAGAGAAGGCATCCTGGGCTCAAACGAAGGTGCAGACAACCCCACAACCAGATTTTATAGGTTGCGTTGCAGAGATATTGAATGGGGCAATTGGGTCCCCCGGAGATAGCCGGACCGCCCCCATGGCGTCTAATGTATCAACGTTCCCAACACTACCAAAATATCCTGTCGCCTCTTTGCCACTCGCAGCACCTGTTCCTCTAATAAAGTCGGATACGGACGTGGTCCGATGGCACCGATCTCGGGGGTATCAATTGTTCGGCCTATTCCTTCAACGCTTGAATGAAGCCGTCGTTGGACACGAATTGCATGAGTCTGGCCCCAATAGCCTTGTCAGTCCATCGTCTTGAAAGCTCTTTAGGGGCACTCTAGATAAATTCGAATCGCCTTCATAGGCCGTTGACAAGCTGATCGGCCTGCTGAACACCGTCGACTCTTGGGTCGATGAAATTCCACCCCTGCCTACACCTCAGCGGTTTGGGAACCTGGCATTCCGAGACTGGGGGCGCCGACTAGAGGAGGTCTGCATTTATCGACTACATGTCTTGGTGTTGTGATCCGTATGCCGACGTAGGACCCCTTTCCTAGCAAGCACCCGCTCTCCTAACTGCACTCCTTCCGGAAGAACTAGAACCCTCCGTCCCACATTTAGTACCCTATCTGGTGACCTCTTTTGGATCATTTGGGAGAATAGACTACGGCAGCGGACACGAACTGTCATTTGCCCTATTCCTTCACTGCCTCTGTCTCTTACACTTCGTGGAGCCAACAGAGGACGAAGAACGGCAGTTGGTTTTACGAGTATTCTTTCGTTATTTGCGTGTCGTGTGGAGACTCCAGGACGTCTACCAGCTCGAGCCTGCGGGTAGTCATGGTGTATGGGGTCTCGACGACTACCACTTCCTCAGTTATGTGTGGGGGAGTGCGCAAATTCGTGGTGCGTACCAATTCCCCTTATCAAGGTCTATCTTCTTCTATTGACGTGGATATTTTCCTATCATCATGACGTGGCCATTTTTTATCTGTCAGAGGACGTTTCCCTCAAACCAACGAGCATCCTCTATCCGCCCCTTCCCCCGACCAACCTCTACAACCTCTCCATCATGCGTATTCATGCCCTCAAGCGAGGTCCGTTCCACGAGCATTCACCTCAGCTTTATTCCATCGCCGTCGGGGTCCAAGGATGGCGCAAAGTCAATTCAGGCATGCTCAAGATGTACGAGGCGGAGGTATTAGCAAAAGAGGGTCGTCGTCCAGCATATCCCGTTAGGGGGGCTGATTTCGTGGGATGTAGCGGATGGTGATGAGCCGAGCTCAATGGTGATGGACCTTGCCTCGGAACAGGCTGAGGCCAGCCATAAGGCGAGAAGATCGAAAGGTCCATCCAATGCTGTCAGAGCTGTGCCGCAGCTTCCTACACAAGCACCCTGGGCAAGTCCTGGGTCATTTTCCATGCCTCCGCCAACGAGGAGACCAGCATGACGGACATTCTGCATTATTCGTTGTAGCACTATTTGATACATACTGTACATTGTGAATGATCATAATCTCCTTCTGGGAATACTGTACGAGTCCGCGACTGAGCAACAGTGGCAAATGGGCCTCATTCAATGGTCAAAAAATCGTCCTCTTCATCGATTAGCAATTGTATCAGCTTGAAGAATGAGGCAGCGGGGAATCCAACGACATTCCAATAATCCCCATCGAACTTTCGCAACAGCATGCCTCCCATGCCCTAAATCAAAAGGAGAACTCTAGCGTTGAGATCCCCATGGTGCCTGAAATATAGCGAGGCTATCACTCACCTGGGCAGCGAATCCACCAGCAGCATCCAAACCCTCACCAGCTATCCACATACGCTTGCAGGACACGACGCGAGTTCTCCGAGAAATATACAATGGTCCGTTCATCTATCGACCTTTTTTCCAAGGTGAACAGAGAAGAAAAAAAAACCAAGGGAATTCATCTGAGTATTCCGGGTCTCGACCACTCGGGAAATATGTTCACTAAAGCGACATAAGAGAGACCATTAGGCTGACCTGATGTTATAGCCTGGTGCCTGCAAGACAGGATATACGACGCTGACGCCCGTGACAACTTCGCATGACCCTCCGTTGAGATCGAGGAGCATCCGGAAGTTGTCAGCTTTGGAATGGGGCCTCTCGAGAATGTCTGGCATCTCATCGGCAAAGACGGACGGCGCGACATCTGATGTCGGAGGCGCATGGTGCGTCAGGACCACGGTATCCGCTATGGGAATAAGCTGTGAGCGAAGTATCGAGAGGTTTCTCGTGACTTTGATGGCCAATACTATTTACCTGCTATCACTAGATCTGGTGGATCATCTGGATTCTCGGCCTAATGCGCTATGAGCAACTTGGAATCAAGACAAGTCACGACCTTACCAGAAGTCTCTCATATGCTTCAACTCCCTACACGGGGAAATCATCACACAACCGAAGCCAAGAAACACAGACAACACAAGGACGTGAAACAGACTTTCTCGGTAGCTGTCGCCACTGGATACTCGTAAACATTAGGAAAGGAACTCTTAGGCAAGTCCTCCGTAAATTTGGATACAACGACTTCGGGTACGAGACCCTTTGAGATCGGATAGTTTCGACTTTAATACGTCTGGCGACAGGTTAGGTACTCGGATGAGATGAGGACCCACAAAGGTCTTGAGAATCTCTCTCCGCCGAGGACTGGCAGATGCCAGGATGACTCGCTTTCCCGCGAGCTTGTTCATTGCTGGGATCTGGAGGGCCGTAGGAAGCACGCATTCGTGCTTTGGTGTCATGGCGTGTTTTGGGAAATGGACGAACGGGTCCGGATATTTGCGCGTTCGGCACATCCGCAATGACACGTGCACATCACCAGAATGGACCACCCTCCCTGAGCAGTGGATGGCGTTGGAGCGGTCTTCTTTGCCATGTCAAGGGTATTTGGTGGCTGTAGTTCAAGAAGTTAGGAGGTGCTGACTTGCCTCGACACGCAACTCGATGCTGTATGATCTTTTTCAAAGTGTCACCTAAGCACTGCTTTAAGGCTTTAGGTGCATCCTAAAATGGTGATCGTGCCCCACACATTTACGAGCTCTCGTACCGATTACCGAATTGGGCTGGTCTTATAAAACGATGTTGGGTGACTTTGCCTAGACGCTTGCCAATGGATAAAATCAGGAAACCTGCCGATTAAAACGTGGACCTTTAGGTCCGTGTGGCTTCCTTCGGACGTGCACACTAGTGATTTGGAACTACTGGATTTGAATGTGTGCTCAATGTAGTAGGTGATGACTCATCCAACTTTACGTGCATCGCTTTGAAGCGAATACACCCTATGCCCTCCAGAAGACTTTTATCGCGCATAAGACCTGCCGTCTCATCGGAATCACCCCAGCCTAACGATCCTACTCTTGGGGGTCTCACCGACTCGGCACCTCAGGCAGCATATCCAGATTGCACCAACGAAAATGCTAGCCCCGGATGGGTTGCTGCCGTTGCCGTGCGTTTGATACGGGGTGATCTTCCTAAGCTCCCAGGCCCGGTGGCAGGCCCGCTGGGTCAACTTCTAGATGTCGTATCCGGGATACTCGATGCAGTTGAAGCCATGCGCGAAGAAGATGAATGCAAACACCTCATATTTCGAGCCCTGAAGTTTCTTCAATCGTTGGTAGACCACTTGAGGGGGAGTAATGTGCCAATCGCCGAGGGTGCGCCAATACATGCAGCGGCGTTTGCTTTAAATATGTGCGTCTTCCCCCACCCCCTTGCCCATTCCATATGCTCATTGTATCTCTTTCGGCGATAGGTGTTTAATGGAAATCAGGGACGATGCACATTGGTGGTCTCAGTTGATTACCACTGTCACACTTGATAAAATTAAGATTGTGATATCGAGGAACCCGATGGATGCTTTCGTGAGTGCATCAATATGGACATCTTAAAGAGGCCCGCAAGATTCAAGGTTTAAAACGCCCGTTCCTCCAGTGTTTCGTTATGACTCTTCGAGTCTTAATGTCAAGTATCAACACCATTTCTGACTCAGCGGCGGCCCTCCAACCATCCAGCGACCTCTTCTTCTTATCTCAGTCCTGGTATCCCATTTATCCCTGGCGGGAGAAGGTGCTCAAGTCCAAAGACACTGCGCGCTCTTATGCGCTTATCGAGGCGAGGCTATATAAAAACGAGCACAACGCTGAGCACGAGTTTGTCATCGCGGAGTTCAGGGGTAATGCAGGGGTCATTTTCGCTGCTGCAGAGCGGGTGACCACTTTAAAGGACTCGGATCACAATATGTCCGACGAAGAATGCGATCGCACTCTCAAGGAGTTGAAGGCGGAGGACGAAAGGAAGAGGCAGAAAGAGAGGGAGGAACAGAAGCGTAAGGAGAAACAGCAGACGTCGAAGACTACCAATTTTAGGAAAACCCTTTCTTTCCCGATGAAACCCGCACCTGAGAGCTCTTTGCTTCTCTCTTTCTCGGCGTCCTTGGCCGAACGCGCGATGAGCGTCGATGACAGGATCCGGTTGATCCTCGGGTCCAGGACTTCAACGCAGCCGTCGAAACCGTGACCAAGGAAAGGTCAACGAAGACCACCTTTACTTCGCGCGGGTCCCTTAAATATCAATTTGGCACTCAGCCCAATGCGGCGTCCCCCTCTGTCTCTGGTGATGTCCTCTCTGCGCCGTTGCGCCCCAACTTCCTGAATTTCACCGCTGCGGTTCATGCGATCCACCGATCGAGACCATATTACACTGTGGGCCACAACAATTGCTACTGGTTCGCAATGGGGTTAATGTTTGTCCTCAATAAAAATTTCACTCCCTCTGAACCCATCATCTTTGACACTAAACAAGGAACCTGGAGTCTTGGAGTGTTGACAATTCCTGCTGGGGGATTGCAGAAGGAAGAGGAGACTGAGCTTTTGGAAGCATACACTCGGGACGTAAGGGACATCTTCCACTCCATCTTTATCCTTTTCTCAGGGCATGTTTTGGTGTGCCCAATTTCCCCTTAGATGCAAGAAATGGAACTTGAAACATTGCCACTCAAAACGGAACAGGAAATAATAGACGAGCAAGCTAGACACGAGCTCGAACAGCAGCTGAATGTACACCGGCAACTTGTGTTGAAGGCCAAGGATAGGCTTTCCCAGACAGAGAAGAAGGTAGCTGATGCCAAGATTTTGCATGGCCAGGCCAATTTAAAGGTGTCTGAGGCCAAAGCTAAGGTCGAGAAATTGGCTCGAGAGGCCGACCTTGTAGCAAAGGAGGAGGAATTTGAACGGCAGCGCTTATCATTCGAGGCTACATTGGAGGCGGTACGCTCAGAGCACGTGAAGGAACGATCTGAGCAAGAGAGGCGGCTCCAGCAGATGGAAGCGCGACTCGAAGCCTTGGCGTCAGCTAATGGTGAGCATTCCCAACTAAATTTCGACTGTAATGATGTTTGTCATTCAGCGAAATGCTAACTGTCTCGCTTCGTCAATTCTTAGTCGTGCTCCATCTATGACACCCTGGAGTTCAACTCCGTCCAGATCCGGATGGTATCTGTGGCTTGATTGGATTCGAGAATGAGTAGGTCATGGTTCCCGCATGGACTCTAATTCGAACGTCAACCCCGATATGATGGCAGTGTTTACCCAGATAGCTGGTCATTCGACTTTCTCACTAGTCGATTAATAATTAGTTAGGTTTAATATATGTACACGTGAGCACAGATCGTCTCTGGAAAAACAATATACGGGAACTGAGGATTGTGAGGGTGAGCGTACTCCCAATTAAGATAACTTGCTATTCTGGCGAGCCACTGCGCGTGTTTGGAAATGACGAACAGGGCCCGGAGATTCGCGCGTTCAATTCGCAACCTTGAGACGCACATCACGAAAACGGTAGGGCGTGGGTCAGGCCACCCTCCCTTAGCAATATTAATGCGATGGGATCGAGCAACCTTGTTTGCCATGGCAAGGTACTTGATGACGCTGATTTAGCGAGTTGGAGATACTGATTTGGCTCGACGCACATTGACATGTGAAGTCTCCTTTCCTAAACACTGCTTTAAGGCTCCAGGCACAGCCCAAAGCGATGAACGAACGAAATTGCTCAAAAGTCTGAAAGTGAGCTTGATGGATGAGTCGGTGACTTCTGGGGGAGGTAAGCAAGTCGGAGCCGTGGTCGAGGCAAGGCAAGTGCACGCCACATACCTCGACTACCTGGACTGGCGACCACGCATTTACAAGTTTTTATCCCGATCACCGGATTAGGCTGGTCTTATGAAACGCTGTCCGGCGACTTTTCCTAGACGCTTGTCAATGAGTAAAATCAGCAAACCTGTCAATTGATACGTGCAGCCTCCTTCGGAGGTGCACACTAGTGATTTGGAATTACCCTCAAAGGATTTGAATGTGTGCTCAAATCCATCCAACGTGACTTGCATCGCCTTGAAGCGCCCCTCTCGAACACACAACACCCTATGCTCTCCAGACGACGTAGAAGACCTCCCGTCTCATCGGCATCATCGCAATCTAATGATCCTACTCCCGGGGGCCCACCGCCCCTGACCCTCACCTGCACCTCAGCCGGCATATCCGGATTACATCAACGAAAACGCTAGTCCCGGATGGGATGCCACTTTTGCCATGGCCTCGATAGTGGGCGATCTCCCACTCGGGCTTGAGGGCCCGCTGAGTCAAGTCCTCGATGTCATATCGGGGGTGGTCGATGCCCTTAAAGCCATGCGCGCGGGAAAAGATGGATGCAAGCACCTCATATTTCGCGTCCTAAAGTTTCTTCAATCCTTGGTGGACGAGTCGAGAGGGAGTAATGTTCCAATTGTCGAGGCACGCCGACAGCTGCAAGGTTGTTTGCTTTAAAGCGGTACGTTTTCCCCCACCCCTGCCCATTCTATGTGCTCATTATATATCTTTCGGTGATAGGAACTTGATGGCAATCAGGAACGACGCACTGCGGTGGTCTCAGTTGAATGTGCTCGATGGCCTTGTCAAGCGCGATAAAATTAAGATTGCGATATCGAGGCACGGAGAAACCTGACAGATTGTTTCAACACGTTCCAAGTGAGTGAATCAATATGTACGTTCTTGAATGTGCTGACGTTATCCTCGAGATCCTGACATCCATAAGAGCATCCAATCTCGCCGACCAACTTCGCGGAGTGGTTCCGGCCACATTGCGGCCCCCCAACGAGCCCCAGGACGTCGCAGAACTCAAACTCAATTCGGTTTCCTGGCAGAAAAGATGGA
This sequence comes from Hydnum rufescens UP504, assembly GCA_014904985.1. Lineage (NCBI taxonomy): Eukaryota > Fungi > Basidiomycota > Agaricomycetes > Cantharellales > Hydnaceae > Hydnum > Hydnum rufescens. The sequence goes on along the minus strand of MU129028.1, from coordinate 20,848 downwards.
AGTTTTGTCGGAGGATCTGTCTGATTTGGGGCTTTGGGAAGAGGGCTTCGAGGTACAAACTACTGTCGTGGAGCTGCCTTCGGGCCCGAAGAGATGCAGGCGTTTTGGCTATTTCAGCTCAGCAACCACTCCAGCTTTCTTCTGGCATTTGGGCACTATGAGGAAGCACTCAAGGCGTGTGAGGAGGCTGTAACCATTTACCGCTCCATGGGGCCAGACCAAGCAGACGAATTCTGATCGAAACTTGCTGGCTCTCTTTCCAATCTTTCCATGTGTCTTTCGAAATTTGGCCACCATGAAGAGGCACTCAAAGCGAGTCGAGGAAGCTGTGAGCATCTGCCGACTTCTGGCAATGGATCGACTGGACATGTACTGCGACTGGAACTTGCTTTGTGTCTTAACACCCTCTCCGTCCACTTTTTTGAGCTTGGCTGCCATCAAGAGGCGCTTCACGCCAGTGAGGAGGCCTCAAGCATTTTCCACCCGTTAGCAGCAGATCAGCCGGATGTATTCCGACTGAAACTTGCTGGCTCTCTTTCCAATCTCTCCCTTCATCTTTCAAAAATTGGTCGCCATGAAGAGGCACTCAGGGCAGGTGAGGAGGCCACGAGCGTTTATCATGCACTGGCGACAGACTGACCGGATGTATTCTACCTTGAGCTTGCTTGCTCTCTTAACAACCTCTCCTGTCTGCCTTGCCAAGCTTAGCCACCATCAAGAGGCACTTAAGGCCAGCGAGGAGGCCTGAAGTATTTTCCGCCTATTAGCAGTAGATTGACCGGAACTGCTACCTCACTTTCCAATCTCTCCATTCATCTTTCGAAATTTGGCCACTACGAAAGAGGCACTTCAAGTTAGCAAGGAAGCTTTGAGCATCTTCCAGACTCCTGGCAGTGGATTCGACCGGATATATTCCAATCCAGTCTTGCTTCTTCTCTTAACAAGCTCTCCGTCCATCTTTTCAAATTTGGCTGCTATGAAGAGGCCCTCAAGGCAAATGAGGAGGCTGTGGGAATTTATCGCCTGCTGGCAGCAGATTGACCTGGTGTATTCCGCCCCAATCTCGCTGCCTCTCTTGTCACCCTCTCTCTTCGTCTTTTGGATTTTGGCTACCATGAAGAGGCCCTAAAGCAAATGAGGAGGCTGTAGGCACTTATCGTCTGCTAGTAGCAGACCAACCAGGTGTCTTCTGCCACAATCTTGCTTCCTCCCTTTCCAATTGCTCTCTTCATCTTTTGGGCTTTCACCGCTATGACGAAGCCCTCAAGACAAATGAGGAGGCCTTGAACATCTATCACCTGCTAGCAGTGGATCAAGCGGAGATATACCATCCCGATCTCACAGCTGTCTGTCTTCATAACCACTCCCTTCATCTTGCGAAACTTGGCCGCCATGAAGAGGCCCTCAAAGCAAATGAGGAGGCCTTGGACACTTATCACCTGCTAGCAAGGGATCAACCGGAAGTATTCCAACCACTTCTTGCCCGGTGTCTTGGGGACCTCTCCCTTCGTCTTTTGGAGCTTGGCCGTGATGAAGAGGCCCTTGAGGCAATTGAGGAGGCCGAGACCATTTATTGCGTGCTAGTGGCGGATTGACCACATGTATTCGAATGACAACAAGGCCCGGAGATTCGCGCGTTCAATTTCCCAACTTGAGACCAATCCACGAAAACGGTAGGCGTGGCGGTCAGGCCACCCTCCCTTACAAATTTAATGCGATGGGATCGAGCAACTTGTTTGCCATGGCAAGGTACTTGATGACGCTGATTTGCGAGTTGGAGAATATGATTGGCTCGACCCACATTGACATGTGAGTCCCTCTTCCTAAACACTGCTTAAGGCTCCAAGGCACAGCCAAAGCGATGAACAACGAAATTGCTCAAAAGTCTGAAAGTGAGCTGATGGATGAGTCGTCGTGACTCGGGGGAGGTAAGCAAGTCGGAGCCCGTGGTCGAGGCAAGGCAAGTGCACGCACATACCTCGACTACCGGACTGGCGACCACGCATTTACAAGTTTTATCCCGATCACCGGATTAGGCTGTCTTATGATGAACGCTGTCCGGCGACTTTTCCTAGACGCTTGTCAATGAGTAAAACAGCAAACCTGTCAATTGATACGTGCAGCCCCTTCGGAGGTGCACACTAGTGATTTGGAATTACCCTCAAAGGATTTGAATGTGTGCTCAATCCATCCAACGTGACTTGCATCGCCTTGAAGCGCCCCTCTCGAACACACAAACCCCTATGCCTCCCAGACGACGTAGAAGACCTCCCGTCTCATCGGCATCATCGAATCTAATGATCCTACTCCCGGGGGGCCCACCGCCCTGACCCTCCACCTGCACCTCAGCCGGCATATCCGGATTACATCAACGAAAACGCTAGTCCGGATGGGATGCACTTTGCCATGGCCTCGATAGTGGGCGATCTCCCACTCGGGCTTGAGGCCCGCTGAGTCAAGTCCGATGTCATATCGGGGGTGGTCGATGCCCTTAAAGCCATGCGCGCGGGAAAAGATGGATGCAGCACCTCATATTTCGCGTCCTAAAGTTTCTCAATCTTGGTGGACGAGTCGAGAGGGTAATGTTCCAATGTCGAGGCCACGCGACAGCTGCAAGGTTGCTTTTAAGCGGTACGTTTTCCCCCACCCCGCCCATTCTATGTGCTCATTATATATCTTTCGGTGAAGGAACTTGATGGCAACAGGAACGACGCACTGCGGTGGTCTCAGTTGAATGACTCCCAATTAAGATAACTTGCTATTCTGGCGAGCCACTGCGCGTGTTTGGAAATGACGAACAGGGCCTAGTCTCCCCATGCAGCCGTCACGCGGAGCGTGACGTCTGCTTCCAGACGTTAAAGGCCTCCGCCGGAGTTATACAATATATCCGACTTCATGTGACCTGCCCACCCTATTTCTCAGGGAGTGCACATCAGCAATAAGTCACATTCCCCTACCCTTTGAAAGTACACTCCAAGGAAGACTGATTCCAAGAAAATTGATGGCATACTATCTGATGCAATCAAAGGCCAACAAGCTGAAATTTCTGTTATTTCTTTAGAAAGCCTTGAGTCCTGGGAGATGTGCCATTTACCGCCTGCTCCGCATCAGGAAAATCACTTCCTGCCTGAAGATGACCATACTGTTTGTTACCGGTTAATTGCCGCATTATGAGAGATCCATGCTCTTAACCATGTTAAACTTCTCAGATAGGGCTCAAATTTGGTGCATACATAGAGAATAACAGTATCTACAGTTCAGCAAAATTATAGACAATTATATGAAAAATTGGGGGCAGGAGGTGGAATCTGCATTAGGGTCCTGATTTTGCTTCAGTTGTTGCCATACCCTAGAACTTGCTGCGAGTGTTGATCCAGCAAAAGAACCTGGACTTTTCTGACCTGCTTATTGTGCAACAGGTGGTGGGGGTGGGCCTGGATAGGTTCTGAGCACAGGTTTGTCCACATACCCTAATCTGACTGGACTGCTGCAGTTTCAGTCCAAGAGTCCAACTGGGCATCTCCAGGTAAGACAATGGAATTTTCAACACAGTTCACTTAATATACAACCTGGCTATGAGATCAAATATCCGATGGAAGCAGGGGGATAGGGGAAATATGTAGAAAAAGGAATGAAGTCAAAAGCTTCAAAACTGACAGAGATATTCAATTTACAAGACTGGGGATAGGATAAAGCATAAAATGACTATTTCTCCTTCCCTTGTGGACAGATTCCCTTGAGGAATGGTGGAATAAGTCATTTTGGATGTCCTATCCTTCAGATATAAGGCTACCAGACAATATTTGATATTTGGAAATTGGAAGGGGGAATGATGTTCCCCTGAGACATGAGGGAAATTCATATGTAGAATGTTAAGTTCTTCTTTTTTCATGACTTCCTTGGTACCATTGGATAGGCATTTTCAATACCTTTCTAGGCGCAGTTGTTTCATGAAAATCCAATGAAAACTGAGGGAGAAATTTGAAAAATATACCTTCTGATTATGAATGAGCAGGTGGAATCATTCCAGAAGCTTCAGTTTTGGTCTTATTAACACATAATTGGTATCATTCGATAGGAATTGATCACAGCTTTCATGGCGCTATACTTGCGAGTGGATTGGATACAAATTGACTTCTAAGTGCAAGAAATACTCCTTAAGAGCATGGATTACATAGTAAAAATCATTCTAGAGCATGCATTTTTAATCGGATTGACTCGTACTTGGTATTATTGGATAGGTGTGAATCATATATTTATGGGTGCTACCTTCTTGAGTTGATCTGATTAAAACTGACGGATAAATTTGACAAATACTCCTTGAGAGTGCCACATTTGCCCCTATTTTGATTATGTAATGCATCCGCAGCATGTAATCCATCATATTACATAATCACCATTCATTAGAGTTGCCCTTAAGGCAACAAGATTCATATGAGCAGATTGAAGGGGAATTCAAGATGATATATAGAAGGGCAAGTTGAATTGCTGGGTCCACCATATCATGGCTTATGGTAGGGCATAAATGAATACATTCCCTGTGGCCTGTTGAAGACCTTGGGAGATTGGCTTGTGTACAGGAGGAATGAGCATTCCATTTACATGTTTTCAGGCATATGGAATTCATGCTCATTCATGAACAGACAAAAGACTTGTTATTTGGATGACATATTGTTACAATTTTAATTCATTCATTGGAAAATTCAATGCCAAAAGAGAACTCTATGTGGTAGGGATTTTTCCCTCCAACACTGCCCCTTCTGCAAAAAAGTATGCACAAAAAAATACTCACCTGATCACCATGCCCCAGCATTGCTGGGGTGTGGTGTCCTGGATATGGTCCCTCTGTGCCACTGCTGGCAGTCTTTGTGTTCTGCAGCTGTACAGGGTCACAAGACCCACAAGTGGCAATGATGATGATGACACAATCATCATTGTCATTGGGTCATGGCCTCACTGTTGTTCAAGATGCTGGGGCCAGGGGTGAGAACAATGGAACCTATAATGAAAGCCTGCCTCAGTACAAGATTGAAGCCACACAGAAGGAGCAACTTAAAGCTGCTCCTTCTGTGAAGAATGATACAAAACAAAGACTTACCTGAGCACCACACCCTAGCAATGCTGGTGTGTGGTGGCTCATTTGGGTGCTTGGCAGGGTCACAGTATCTCAGAACAGTGTCAGGTGAAGCCCCAACTCAATGCTGGCAAGTTCCAGATTCAAAAAAAGTGCTGAACAGCCAGCACAGAACACAACACAGGGTATTGCAGCAGTGCATATCAAAGTTGAAATGTATGCTAGATAATATTCAATAATTATTTGAGTTATAAAAGATGAAGAATGAGCAAGATCCAAATGAGGGAATGTATTATGACACTGAACAGGGGATTGGGTTGCCTGTATGGATCAGAGTCACCCTAAAACTAAATATTATGGACATATATATATGTACTACAGGCTAGATGCACTACAATGCATGTCTAAAGGATTTCAAAATCTCCTAAACCCCTATTTCTTAGTTAGGGTATATACACTGAGCCTGACAGTCTGACATCATAATTCTCTCAAGTGTTTCCCATTTAAATGATACACTACACTGTATGTAATAATTCTTTGATCTCCACAATGTCCCAGATGTCTCCAAACATGCCCAAACTATAATTTCCTGATTTGGGTAAGTATATTTCCTCATTTTTTAAGTCATATCATGATATTGGAACCTACTAACTGGGGATTGGAACTGAATCCAGTACACCTACAAAATTATAATTTTTTTCATAATTTTCAAAAGAAATGTTGTGTCATGGACTCTGCACATTCAGAGTAGCTGCTGATTCTGAATCAGCAGCTACTCTGAATTTGTGGAGCCTGTGACACAACATTTCTTTTGAAAATTATGAAAAAAATTATAATTTTGTAGGTGTACTGGATTCAGTTCCAATCCCCAGTTAGTAGGTTCCAATATCATGATATGACTTAAAAAATGAGGAAATATACTTACCCAAATCAGGAAATTATAGTTTGGGGCATGTTTGGAGACATCTGGGACATTGTGGAGATCAAAGAATTATTACATACAGTGTAGTGTATCATTTAAATGGGAAACACTTGAGAGAATTATGATGTCAGACTGTCAGGCTCAGTGTATATACCCTAACTAAGAAATAGGGGTTTAGGAGATTTTGAAATCCTTTAGACATGCATTGTAGTGCATCTAGCCTGTAGTACATATATATATGTCCATAATATTTAGTTTTAGGGTGACTCTGATCCATACAGGCAACCCAATCCCCTGTTCAGTGTCATAATACATTCCCTCATTTGGATCTTGCTCATTCTTCATCTTTTATAACTCAAATAATTATTGAATATTATCTAGCATACATTTCAACTTTGATATGCACTGCTGCAATACCCTGTGTTGTGTTCTGTGCTGGCTGTTCAGCACTTTTTTTGAATCTGGAACTTGCCAGCATTGAGTTGGGGCTTCACCTGACACTGTTCTGAGATACTGTGACCCTGCCAAGCACCCAAATGAGCCACCACACACCAGCATTGCTAGGGTGTGGTGCTCAGGTAAGTCTTTGTTTTGTATTATTCTTCACAGAAGGAGCAGCTTTAAGTTGCTCCTTCTGTGTGGCTTCAATCTTGTACTGAGGCAGGCTTTCATTATAGGTTCCATTGTTCTCACCCCTGGCCCCAGCATCTTGAACAACAGTGAGGCCATGACCCAATGACAATGATGATTGTGTCATCATCATCATTGCCACTTGTGGGTCTTGTGACCCTGTACAGCTGCAGAACACAAAGACTGCCAGCAGTGGCACAGAGGGACCATATCCAGGACACCACACCCCAGCAATGCTGGGGCATGTGTCAGGGTTCCACCCTTTTTCCAATCTACTCCAGTCAACTCCTGCCAACTCTGATCCACTCCACCCTTGCTTCCCCCAAGTTTGGTTTGCTTCCGGCTTGCTTCTGATTTAATTTAATTTCCCTTTCATTTCCTGTTGCTTCCGGTATGTTCCCATGCGTTCCTGTTCCTGTTCACTTTCCCCCTGCCCATGTTCCTGTTTCTACCCCCCTGTAACCATCTCCTGTTTAGTGATCACTCCCCTGTAGTATAGCAATCATGTATAAGTAGTCCAGCAGTGAAGTCCAGAGACCTCAGCTTTGGTCTCTCAGGATTTCCGCTGTTACTCCAGACTACAGCTCCGAGTATTTTCCAGTTGACTCCATGAGCTTAAGGACTGCTGTGCTCATTTCCACCTAGTCCCTTCCAGGCTGCTGGACTGCTCCTCTGACATCTCTGACCTTCTTATCTCCTTCTTGCCCAGATTCTTGTGGACTTAGCTGGACTTACACTGGACTTAGCTGGAATTATTTGTGTTTATATTTGTTTGGTGCCCTCATCACAGCATGGCCCTGACAGCATGGCGATCAGGTGAGTATTTTTTTGTACATACTTTTTTGCAGAAGGGGCTGTTAGAGTTTGGGGTGGAAGTGAAGAAATATGAAGCATGGTGAATTGTGCTGCAGAGTGCTTGTAATATATATAATATACAGATGGGCCACACATTGGGCATGTTACATGGGATTCAGACCTACATGGATTGGCTGCCCAAGCCTAGCTAGAAAAAGAAAGAGTCAGACCATGGATGTCTTGGGATGGTGTCTGTACCAGCAGAATATCCTAACACTCCCCCTCAGACTGAGCACATACCCAGATCCTCCCTGAACCTCCAAAACTTTGGGAGTGGGAGAGCCTTCATAAATATATTGGCCATCATTTCTTCAGTGGGGCACCAGAGGATGTCAATGGTCCCAGATTTGACAGTCTTACATATGAAATGGCACCAGATATTGATGTGTTTGGAATGCACATGGAACTCTGGGTTATATGCAAGGGTGATTGCAGATTGATTATCTAAGAGCTTGCTTGCATCTGTCTGAGGGAACCTGAGACCATGGAGGAAGCTGCATAACCAGATTGTTTCCTTTACTGCATGTGATGAAGCCATATACTCAGCCTCCATCAAGGATAGTGAGACTGTTGGTTGTTTCTTGGATGACCAAGCAATGGTGCTGCCACTGAGAAAGAAAGTGTAACCCAAAATCAAGCAATGGTCTATAATGTTGGATCCCCAGTCAGCATCTGAAAATCTGGCAATAGTAATTCTGGCCTGGCCACCAACAGTATCATACTTGATACCATAGTCTTTCATTCCTTGGAGATAACAAAAAATACACCCAACAGCATTCCAATGGTGCTTAGATGGGTTAGATGAGAATTGACTTAACATTTGAACTGTGAATGCAATATCAGGTTGCATCCCCAAGGCTGCATACATAAGTGAGCCAATTGCAGCATGGTACAGCATCAGGTTGACAAAGACATCAGTGTCAGTCGTGGCTTGAATGGCAATAGATGGGTCCAATGGTGTCAAGATGGGGCCTGGATCACTCATATTGAATAGTTTGAGCATGCAACATATATACTGCCCTTGTGACAAGGTTATACTCTTGGTTGCTGGGTCAGACCATATTTTGATACCAAGGAATAGGCTGGGCACACTCTGGGTTGACTCAAACACCTTCCCAATCTCATCCATTGTGTGGTCAGCTCAGTGTGCAGTTGTTCCTGTGATTATCACATCATTGACCCAGATAGCAACTATGTCAAACTCTTTGCCATCTTGCCTGACATATATGCAGTGGTCAGCATCAAGTCAAGGAAATACAATTGAGCTAACTGGGTTGTGGAACTTGTGGTTCCACTTGTGGCCAGACTGCTTGAGACCATAGAGGGTCTGCCTAAGGTGGCACACCAGATCTGTGCCATCCTTGTAGCCTTCAGGTTGAACCATGTAGATGTTCTTGCAGAGGTTGCCATTGAGATATGCTCCCTTAACATCTAGCTGTTGCATCTCAAGGCTCATAATGGCTTCCAAGGCAATAATGATTTGAAAGGACTTGAGTCACATAATGGGTGAGAATGTCTTGTTAAAGTCTTGGCCCTGGATCTGGGAGTATCCCTTGGCCATGAGTCTTGCCTTGTACCATGTGAGCATGCCATTTGCATCAAATTTCTTGTCAAATGTGAACCAGTTTCTGATTGCCTTTCATCCCACTGGTAACTTTACCAGTTCCCAAGTCCCTTGCTCATGCAGCTGGGAGAGCTCTGCCTGGATAGCTACCTCCCATTCAGGCCATTCTGAGGATTCTCTTGCTTCCTTGAGTGTCCAAGGTATGTCATATATGGAAGCTTTGCCAGCCAGCATGGCCATTGCATAGGAGCTGGTCTCCTGGGCTGCAGAATCCTGGATGTCAGGTGCTGACTGCTCTTGCTGTGCAGGCATGATATTTTTGCAAGCAAGTGGGTTGTGGAGACATAGGTAGTCAACTTCCTTTCATGGGCAAGTCATCTCACAATGGGTCAGTAGTTGGACAGGAGCTGGGATGGGTGATGGTGAGGGGACCTTAGTTGGTTCAGATTCAAGGTTGGATTTCTCCTGAGGCTGTCAGTGCTCCCCCTCAACCATAGAATCCATCAGGGTTGAATGACAAATAATCTCTACCTCAAGTACATTTTGTTCTCCTGTGAGGGGATTGTCATTGAAAGATACATTCTGGGACACCAAGACCCAGTGTGTGTGTGAGTTGTAGTATCATATGGCATGTGGTCCATCCTCAAAGCTGACAAATAAAAATTTGTTAGCTTTTGGTGCTAATTTAGATTGGTCACCTTCATCAAACACATACACTTGACAGCCAAACTCATGCAGATGTGTGATGTCTGGCTTCCTTCCAGTCCATGCCTCTAAGGGCATCTTTCCCTCCACTGCAGCCATAGGTGATTGGTTTCAGATATATGTCACATATGAGACTGCTTTGGCCCACAGTGAGTATGGTAGCTCTCAGGCAATGAGCATTGCTCTTGTGAGTTTGATTAGGGTTTGGTTAGGCCATTCAGCAACACTATTCTGTTGTGGTGAGTGTGGTGCCATTGCTTGCAGCTCAATACCCCATTCTGCCATCCATTCTGACATAGCTTTGTTGATGAGTTCTCATCCATTATCAAAGTGGAACTTCTTCGGATGGCACTCCAGCTGGTTCTGGATCATCACAATGTAGTTCTTAATGGCAGTGCCAGCCTCTGATTTCTCTTTGAGATACCTAATGGTGATGTGATGAGAGTAGTCATCTGTGAATGAGATATAATATTTATTCCCACCAATTGACAAGGTGTGTGCTGGCCCCCATACATCTGAGTGTGTTAGGTTGCCTGGGTTCTCTGCACATTGTGAGGCCATCTTCAGGAATGGCTGTCAGTGGGTTTTGGCTTGTATGCAGGCTGTACAGGTGAGCAACAGTGTTGATGATGGGTCAATGTTGAGGCCAGTGATGAGTTTTTCCCCTGCTAGTTTCTTGAGACCTGATATAGATAGGTGTCTGAACCTTCAGTGCCACTTGTCCCATGAAAGGGGTCATGGCAAAACAGTCAAGTTTGATGTCTCTGGGGTCCAGGTCCTTGCACATGCATTCACCAGGTAGACTTGCCAGTGTAGTGTGCCACAGGCCATGACTTGGCCCATCTGGTGACATAGAGTGACTGTCCAATTAAGGTAGTGGGCTGATCCACCACCAATGTTGATCTTGCTCACCAATAGTAAGCAATTCTGTGCATTTGGAGCATAGATAACATCATGAAGGGTAATTGGGATTGTCTGACCATCAACCTTCAAGTCCAGAATGACAGTGCTACAGCCAAGACCCTCAAGTTTCATTTTATCACCAAAGCCACCAACAGTCAGTTTGTCAGCCTTGAAGTCTTTGAACATGTCACACTGTGTGGCAATGTGAGAGCTGGTGCCAGAATTGGAGAGCCAATTGAGTTTGGAGAAGAGGGGATCAAAGGTGCTTGTCAGGTATGCCATATATGGTAGTTCCATGATCACCTGCTTCACCATCTCACCTCCTTTCTTCTCCTTTTCCTTCTCCTTCTCCTTCTTTTTCTGCTGGGGGCCCTGGCCCTCAAGACCTCCCCCTTTTTCCCAGCATTTCTCCTTCATATGGCCAGGCTTCCTGCAGTTTGCACATGGGGCTGCTGATGTGCTCATGGCCCTGCTGGGCCATTTCCCATGATTGAACATCCATGCCTGGTTCACAACTTCATTCTGCTTGGCCTTCTCATGCTTGCGATAGTCCTCCTCAATGATGAGTGTAATAATTTCTGAGGAGAAGAGTACAGCCTTCATTGTCCCCTGGGCTCCTAGGAAGGATGAGGTAAATGTGTCCCAGGATTCTGGGAGAGATGACACAAGGAGCATTGCAAAGTCACAATCCAAGAGTGGCTCACCCATAGCATGGAGTGCCTCCTGGGCTTGGCAGAATTTCACAATGTGGTCGATCATCAGTGTGCCCTCCTGTGCCACAAGTCTAAAGAGTCAGCATCTCACTGATAAGACACCAAGTACACCTCTTGGTTCCTTCACCTCCTTCACCTGCTCCCACATCTGACAGGTAGATGATGCCCCCATGAGGTGCACCTTGGTCAGTCATCTAAGCCTACCTAGTTAGGTACCACTTCTGGGGCAGATAATGGTACCTAAGTAGGTCCCATCACTATTCCGGCCAAAATGGCCATTTTTATGATTTCACCTCCTGGCCCAGAATTGGCCAAAATGGCCAAAAATTGGCCGAAACTTGGCTGAAACTGGGACTTAGAAGATCAAGACTCAGACTTGCATGACCCCTCAGGTCACCAGGCTATACCAACTTACCAGGATGACTATTTATTCATTATTATATACATAGCCCTCTGGGGGTGTTTGTTTGATAATTATTGATTTATTTATTTATTTATTATACATATATTATACATATCCCCTCACCAGGGGTCACATGTTTTTGCTCAACAGGGTCACAGGTTTTTGGTTGGCAGTTGGTGTGGGTTTGGGGTTGGGGGGGAGAGGGTTGGTGTGGGCTGTGGGTTCAGAATACCTATAATAAAAGATAAAAAAGATAATAAGTAAGTAAAAAAAAAAAACCATGCAAAAGGAGCAGCACATGCTGCTCCTTTTGCGCAATCGCAGTTATACATGGTGAATACTTACCTCAAAAAATTACTACACCCACTGAAGCGGGTGTGGGGTTCATCCAGGTTTCTGCAGTCTTGTATCGTGTTTTCCCATTCACAGGTTTTGTTTGGGGGTGGGCTGCCATCCTCATGTGTTTGTTGGGTGGGGTCACGAGTGGGGTTGTGGGTTCGGATCGACAACCTAGAATAATAAATAATATGTTAGAAACAAAGGGAAAAAGAAAAAAGGAAAGCCATGCAAATGGAGCAGTGTACGCTGCTCCTTTTGCACAGTTGTACATATACTTACCTTAAGATTACCACACCCACTTTGGCAGGTATGGTTCATCCAGGGTTTGTGTTGTGTTTTCGATTGCGGTTCACAGGTTTCATTTGGTGGGTGGGTTGTTGTTCTCCCATGTTTGTTCAGTGGGGTTGTGGGTCTTGATTGGGAGTTGGAGGTTCAGATGACAATCTAGAAATAATACATTAGTAAAAAAACAAAAAAACAAAAGCTGCGCAAAAGGAGCAGTGTATGCTGCTCCTTTTGTGCAGTTGTACATATGCTTACTTTAAAATTACCACTCACCCACCAAAGCGGGTGTGGTTCCATCTTGGGTTTTCTGTGGCCTCCCGTCGTGGGTCCCCATTCCTGGGTTTTGTCTTGTGGGTGGGTTTCATTTGGCACTTAGGGTTTGGCGGTCATGTTCGTTGTTTTTGTTTGGTGGGTGCGTGGACAGTTTCAGGGAGGGGGGGCTTTGTTTGGCGGGTCTTCATTTTGCTGTTAGTTGTTCAGGCAATAACCTAGAATAATAAATGTGTAAGTTAAAAAAACTAAAAGTAGCACAAAAAGAGCAGCAGATGCTGCTCTTTTTGGGCTGTTGGGGGGTGCACTTACCTTATAGAGCCACACACCTGCCACAGCGGGTGTGTGGCTCATGTGGCTGCCCCTTGCATTTTTGTTTGGCACTGTTTCATTGGGTGTGGCATTGTTTCATTGGGTGTGGCATTGTTTCATTGGGTGTGGCATGGTTTCGTCAGGTTTGGTGTGGTTTTGTTGGGTGTGGCATGGTTTTGTTGGGTTTGGTGTGGTTTCGTTGGGTGTGGCATAGTTTCATCGGGTTTGGTGTGGTTTCATTGGGCGTGGCATGGTTTCATCGGGTTTGGTGTGGTTTTGTTGGGTGTGGCATGGTTTTGTTTGGCTTTGTTTCATTTCACATGGTTTTAGTTCATGTACATCTGCTGGGGCCCTGGCCAATTGGGCTTCATCATTTGGGGGCTTCATTTCATTCCATGACATGACCTAGAATGGAAGGGGGTCAGGAAATAAATTCAAAGTAGCACAAAAGGAGCAGCTTTTGCTGCTCTTTTTGCGCTGTTGGGTATATAACTTACATAGATAGAACCAGACACCCACTGTGGTGGGTGTCTGGTTTGGGTCGGTTCTTTGCTCAGCAAGTTTGATGGGCATTGGTTGGGTTTTCACTTGGCACAGTTTCAGTTGGGGCTTGTACTGATGTTGGTCCAGATTGTGACCTAGAATATTAAAATAAAGGTTAGTTAGAAATTTGAAGCAGTGCAAAAGGAGCAGCGATTGGTGCTCCTTTGTGTGGCTGTATCTATTGGGGGGGGGAACTCATGTTAAACAGTGCCACACACCCGCTGCAGCAGGTGTGGTTCGTGGGGCATTGGGTGATCCATCATTGGGTTCTTGTTTGGTGCATTGTTGTTTGTTTTGGTTTGGCTCTTGTTGCCACTTGGGCTGTTGTCATTTTGTGTGTTTTTGTCATGCCTTGGCCCAGGCCTCAATCTATAATAATAAAAGATAGGTTAGTATAAAGATTCACAGGAGCACAAAAAGAGCATGCTCTTTTTGCGCTGTTGTATCTACTAGTGAATAAACTTACCTTATGACCACACACCCGCAGTGGTGGGTGTGTGGTCATGGGCTGGCCTTTCTGGTGTAGTTGTGGCATACAATTCAACACCGGCAATTGCTGGTACTCAAGAGGTGCCGAAGTGCTGGCACTACAAGCATAATATACACTAATAGGAAGCATATAAATGTGTAATAAATACTATATAATAAATATCTGTTCAAAGAAATGCGAAAACGATGATGATAATAAGTCAGAACTCAATAAGGCACAATATGGCTAATTTCAAGTGGATTGAGCCATTTCTACACATCAGAATTGGCCCAAAATTAAATATAGTGATGGTCTATATACACCCTACATGTGTGACCGACTATCTCACATGATTCTCACATTTTTCAATTTTTCATGCCTTCAGTGTCTCTATCTCATCAAGCTTGTCATGCATAATTGTTCCTTCTGAGTCTCCAATTCTTTCTGGTAATTGACAAGCTTCGCTAGACTGTCAACATGGTCAATGATGACAGAAGAGATGTAGACATATCAGCTGAGGTAAACCCCAAGAGTCCCAGTCGACCCAAGGAAGACTCTGAGCCCAGCAAGACCAGTGGTACCTCCTCCACCTTGTTGTGGCCCGTGTTAGAGATAATGAGGGCCTTGTGATGCAGAACACTGATAACTACACAGCTGCACAGCCATGGACACACAGCCATGGACATCGAAAGTGGTCTCGTGACGACGAAATTCCCTCCAAAACCCTCTCTTACGTAAACGTAAGAGTCGGGGATCAGCTGTAACGTGACGTGACTCCACTCGCTTATCTAACTGTGAATCTGAGCTGCGCCCGCAGCCACCTGCATTCAAATATTACACCATTATGGAATCTAATCTTTGGTTGTGTGTTACTTGACGATTTTTAGGTGTACTAGTATGTGCTGAGGCGTCATCTTCGAAGCCTCCTGTCTCTCGAGTCCACGACGTTCCATGCCGCCCACACAAGGTAGACGATTCTGGAAACGTCCAGGACCCAGAGACCCATCGCCACCACCCCAACCTAGCGATTCCATCCCTTCGGTATCCACCTCCACCTTCACCGCTCAACGCACCAGTCCTGGCCATGCAAGCAGATACCAGCCAACCTATTCTCCGACTCCAACATATCCAGGTTACCTCCACGATCACGCTGGCTCCAGTGCTCTGGTTTCAATTCGACTCCGCATTCCTGCCCTACCGGGGGCATTAGTAGGCCCTGTGACTCAAGTCCTTGATGTCTTAGCGGAGATAAGTGAGGTCGTTAAAACCATGCGCGACGGAAAAAGGGACTGCGACCACCTTCTATTCCGCGTCACGATGTTTCTTGACTCCTTTGTGAATGAGCTGAAAGCGAGCAATGTTCCAATCCCTGATGGTTCGCCGACCACTGTGAGACTCTTTGCTTTAAAAAGGTGTGTTTCTCACTACAATCTTTACGCCCCTTTTTTTCTAGGAGCTTACACCAAGGATTTTTTTTTTTTTTTCTCTTCTGCCAGCAACTTGAAAGCAATCAAAACCGATGTAAAGCGTTGGTCTGAATTTGGCCTGCTGGATAGGTATCTAAAGCGTGATGAAATCAAGACTGGGCTATTGATGCACGGAGAGAATTTGACGGATTGCTTGAACATCCACCATGTGAGTGTCTATTCAACGTTATTCTTCCGAAGCCAGAGGTTCCCTGATACTATCATCAAGCTCATGGCGTCTGTGAGAACATCAAACCTCGCGGACAGCATAGAAAAAATAGTGTTTCCTGGTCCATCTGTGTTACTAACTCGGAGAGAGGAGGGAGAGCCAGCACCGTCAGCACCGCAAACGGCGACTTTGCAGAACCTTCAAGACTTCCTCCAGCGTCCGGCGGGTCGGGTGGTCTTCGAGCAGATTGCGGAGGCTTTGCGGACCGCCTGGAAGAGGCGGAATTAGGGACAATCCTGACGCGGACTGGCCCGAGGTATCTACCACTCTTGAGCCAAGTACTTCATTGCGCTCATCCACTACCAAACAGATCTCCCCCGACGACTTTAGTGCAAACTGGACATAACCACCCTATTTCATATCTCGCCACCCGGATCTCTGAGCTTACGGTGAAAGTGGACAGTATCCTACCGGATCTTGCTGTCCCCACCGAAACCCAAGAACGGTCTATAGGATGGAGAAGTGACTGGCCGCAGAGCGAAGATCCGGCACACCAACTCGGCGAAACGGTATCCATCACATTGGAGCTTTTGAACGAGTTGCACAATACTGCGGAGGCCAAACTCAACGTGGCTACCCTGGCAGACAAAATGAGCCAATTATCTTTGAATTTGTCCGACTTGGGTCTTTGGGATGAGGCCTTTGAGGTGCAGACTACCGCAGTTATCCTGCACCGGGCGGGACAAGACGCATCAGGCCTCGCTGCTTCTCTCACCGAGCTTTCTAGAGTTCTTTTGCGCCTTGGCCGCCACGATGAGGCCCTCCGCGAAGCCGAGGAAGCCACACGCCTCTACCTCTCACTAGTAGCAGGTCGACCGGAGATATTTCGCCCAGATCTTGCCTCTTCCTTCATCGCCCTGTCTGCTTGTCGTTCGGAATGCGGTCTCCATGAGGACGCGCTCACGGCAATTGAACAGGCTGTGGACCTTTATCGCACACTGGTAACAAAAGAACCAGATGTATTCCGTCCACACCTCGCTCGCAGTCTTGAGAATCTTTCCATTGATCTTTTGGAACTTGGGCACCGCAAGAAAGGGCTCGAGGTGATTTTGGAGGCTGTGAGAATTTACCGGCGGCTGGCGGCATACCGACCCAATATGTTCCGCCCATACCTCGCTCGCTCTCTTAACAACCTCTCCGCTCGCCTCTCGGAATCTGGCCGCCATGTAGAAGCACTTGGGACAAGTGAGGAAGCCTTGACCATCCACCGTCCACTAGCAGCATATCGACCAAATGTCTTCCGTCCCCATCTTGCTGGCTCTCTCGACATCCTTTCTACCAATCTTTCTCAATTCGGCCGTCATAAGGAAGCCCTCGAGGCGAGTGAGGAGGCTGTGAGCATTTATCGCCCGCTGGCAGCAGATCGACCGAATGTATTTCGGGCCAATTTTGCTCGCTCTGTTCATAATTTCGCTACCCGTCTCTCCGAATTTGGTCGCCGAAAGGAAGCCCTGCAGAATATCGAGGAGGCCGTGAGTATCTATCGCCCACTAGCGGTCGATCGCCCGGATGTATTTCGGTCACTTCTTGCTCTCTCTCTTGGCGACCTCTCCATTCGTCTTTCAGGCTTTGGCCGCCGCGAGGAGGCACTGAAGGCATCTGAGGAGGTTGTGGGCATTTATCGCTTGCTAGCAGCTGATCGGCCAGAAGCATTCCGTTCCGATCTCGCTCGTTCACTCGGAAACTTTTCCATGTGCCTCTCGAAACTTGGCTGGCATCATAAAGCACTCAGGGCGAGTGAGGAGGCTCTGGAGATCTACCGCCCGTTAGCAATGGATCTGCCCGATGTATTCCTCCCAGATCTTGCTCACTGCCTTCGTAACCTCTCAGGTAACCTTACCCAATTTGGCCGACGTGAGGAAGCACTCAGGGCAAATGAAGAGGCTGTGAACATCTACCGCCCGCTCGTAGCGGATCGACCGGTATTCCGGTCAGATTTCGCCGACTCTCTTCGCAGTCTCTCCGCTCGCCTTTCAGAGATTGGGCGCTGCGAGGAGGCCCTTATTGCAACTAAGGAAGCTCTGGGCATTTATCGCCCACTAGCAACAGATCGACCAGATGTATTCCGTCCCGATCTCGCTCGTTCTCTGGGTAACTTCTCTGTCTATCTTTCTGAATTTGGTCGCCATCGAGAAGCACTAGAGGCATGTGAGGAGGCCGTGGATATTTACCGTCCGTTGGCTGTGGAACTACCGATGTGTTTCGCCCAGATCTTGCTCGCTATATTGGCAATCTGTCTGGAGGCCTTTCAGAATTTGGCCGCTATGCAGATGCACTGGACGCAAGTGAGGAGGCGATAGTAATTTACCGTCCATTGGCAAAGGATTGGCCGGATGTATTCCGTCCAGATCTTGCCCGTTCTCTAGGCAACCTCTCCGTCTCTCTTTCAAAATTTGACCGCCATGAGGAAGCGGTCAAAGCGAGCGAGGAGTCCGTGGGGCATTATCGACTACTGGCGGTAGATCGACCGGATGTGTTTCGGCCAGATCTTGCCAACTCTCTGGGCAATCTCTCTGTATTTCTTTCGGAAATTGGCGACAGTCAAGCAGCCCTCAAAGCGGGCGAGGAGACAGTGAGCATTTACCGCCCACTAGCAGAGGATCGACCAGATGTCTTTCGCCACACCTCGCCGCTCTCTCGGTAACCTCTCTGTCCATCTCTCTCGATTTGGGCGTGACAAGGATGCACTCGAGAAGAATGAGGAGGCGGAGAACATATACCGCCCGCTTGTGGCAAATCGACCCGATGTATTCGACCCAAGTCTCGCCAACTCCCTCAGGAATATCTCCCTTCATCTTATGAAACTTGAGCGCTATGAGGAAGCATTGGGTCGCATCCAAGAAGCCGTGGACATCTACTGCCTGCTTGCGGCGGATCGACCTAGTGTCTTCATTTCTGACCTAGAGCGCTCGCACTCCACCTTCTCCGAAATAAGTTCCATGCGTGCGCATCTGGCTCGTCGGGTGATTCAAAACCGTCCCAAATTTGCTACGTCGTTCGTATCTTATAATCATTGCGCAACGTTAGTTCCTACCCCGAAGAGGAAGACAGAGGAAGATGTTTATAGATGTGTGGACTAGTACAGTATTGCCGTAGCTCGACTCGCAGAGTACTCACTCCAACAGATAATGATTTCATTGTACTGCATGCAGCCTTAAGAGAATTATTAATTTAAACAAGTGAGCCGTACCCTATAGCCTGTGCCTGGAAATGGTGGAGCATGTAGTATTGGGGAAAGTAAAGTGTCAAAGAGTAAATGTGACAGTATGAGTGACCAGTACTTAATAGCAAAAGAGGGGACACGGTTAAAAGTTTGAAATGTGGGATAATGGTGAGTGAAAGGAGAATCGCACTACTTGGCTCAATGCTTGCCACGCTTCTTTTCCGATTCACCCTCCACCTTAACCGTGACTTCATCCTTGTCCTTCTCGGTTGCAGAGACATAGTCTGCATGGTCTGCCTCGTACTGTTTGGGATTGTGGCTATGTAAAACCTAAGGACTCCGGGAACTGATGACAACATCAGGAAAACTAAGAATGGGTTCAGAGACTTCTGAAGGCTTCGAAGCCTGAGAACCAAAATAAGCATGGTCCTTATTGTGAGCCTTCAAAGCATAAGCTTCATGCCTTCTGAAGCCTTCTGAAGCCTTCTGGAGCTTTCTGAAGTGTCTTTGCATCACAGAAGCCAAGCTCTATAAGCTCTGAGGCTTCAATCAAACAGAGATAAAACTAGCTATATTTAGAGTCTATTGGGTGAAAAGTTGACAGCAAAAAAGACTATGCATAAGGCCATCCCATCATAAAACTGTTGTTGCAAAACAATCTCCAGCATAAAAGACAAAACTGTATATGGGAAGCATGGATTTCAGTGTCTAGTGTTTAAATATTTGAACATGGATGAGACTTACCAGAATAGATACCCAATACACACCTAAAATGCAGCAAGTCAGTTCAGCACTGAGGACAGATACAAAATATACATACATATCCAGTACATGTTATTCTGCACACAAGCAACTGGTTAGAAAATCTGTTAAGAGATAGGGATGTGCCATACACACTGCAGCATCCATCCATCATCCCCCCCATGCACCAGGGTTTAACATGTGCCAGTCCTATACTGTAGTGTTATGACCTTAGGTCATGGTCACAGGTCACAGTGACCTCATGGCAAGGCTTAGAGGGGGGTGGTCACAGGTCACAATGGGTGGGCGAGCTAAGTGGTCACAAATTGAATTGGTTCCATATATAGAAATTACCAAATATGGAAGGTACAAATATGGAAATTACTAAATATGGCCATTTTCACACTCAGACTAATTCTCCCTATCATCATCATCATACTCAGATCCATGGCTGCAAGTATCAACATCATCCATGCTGTTAACATCATTAACATCCTCATCTGCCTCATGATTCCACCATCCTTCATAGCACTTGTTGGGAATGCATGATCAGTGACTCCAGCACTGCCCCAAGGGTGTAGGAATGACATTCCCCTTGATTGCTGGATTGTCTGCATCATCATTGAGTTCTTCATAGGGGCTACTGGCAGGTGGTGTCAGTTGTGTGGATGATAGGTTGATAATCTTGACTTGGACTTTTTCAATCGATGTATCACAGCTGTCGGATCCACCTTGGTCCTGATCCAGACTGTAGGCTGCTTCTTCCTGGGCATTATCATCTACTGTTGAAATATCCTCTGTCTTGTCAGCTGCACCAACAAGTCTGAGATAGTGCTGAATATCTGTTTTCCAGAGATCAGCCAGTGCTCTCCAGACTCCCATAGATGTGAGTGATGAGTAGGAGAGATTGAATGAGTATGAGCCACTGTTGATGACACATAATGCAAAGGCCTGATGGCTTGTGTGAGAGTTGCTTGACATAGACATGAAAAATGACATACCTTTCATACAAGATCTGGATCCCCCAATAATTTCTTGAATCCCTCAACAATCCACCACAGTGAACAGTCTCTCATTGTCGGAAGAGACTTGTCTAGCAAAATATTCTCTGGAAGAGTGCCGCTGTTGAGAAGTGTGAGTATTTCATTTACAATGTTGGCATGAGCAGCACCTTGGTCAGTCATCTAAGCCTACCTAGTTAGGTACCACTTTTGGGGCAGATAATGGTACCTAAGTAGGTCCCATTACTATTCCGGCTGAAA
>MU129027.1:177776-193532 GCA_014904985.1 Hydnum rufescens UP504 | reverse complement strand
TTGCGCTATTGTAATTTACTGGAGACAAAAGGATTACCTTATGACACACCCCGCATCAGCGGGGTGTGTGGGTCTGGTGGTCGCTGGTCATGCGGTTGTGCGTCATGCGGTTGTGGTCGATGGCATGTCAGAGTCATTTGCAGTCATGGTCATGCGCTGTTGGTGCTGCTGGCTGGTGCTGTGCTGCTGTTGCTTGCTGCTGTTTGCTGCTGCTGTTGCTGTCGCTGTTTTGCTGTGCTGCTGCTGCCTGTTGCTGTTGCTGGTTGTGTCGTGGTCGTGTGATAGCATTTCGGTTGCTGGGTCGTGGCCTGTGTAAGTTGGTGAATTCAATGCCGGCCAATGCTGATACTCAAGGAAGCGGCCAAGTGCTGGCATGCCAAGCACATGCCACAAATAGTACCAAGCTGTATATTTAAAATAAATTACTAATATATAAATATTTGTAACCAGGAAAACCTGAAGAAGGCATATGATAATTGAGCCAGAGCCCAATAAGGGCACTGAGACGGCAAATTGCAGGGAGTGGATTGGCACTTCTCATGCATCAGAATTGGCCCAAATTTAAAATATCAGTAGTGTTTTGTTGTTATATAATACACTCTACATGGTGGATTGATTATTCGGACAAGTCCTCACATTTTTCAATTTTTCACGCCTACAATCCTCCCTAAATAGGGGAAGCGTTGGAAGGTTTCGTGAAAATTGAAAATCGAAGGGTGGAGGATCGTCTGAGATAATTCACTTGGGGCCCATATAGAGTGTATATATAACACTACTATATTTAAATTTGGGGCAATTCTGATGCGTTTAGGAAGTGGGGCCCAACCCATCTGTATTTGCTTATCTCATGCCTTATTGAGCTCTGACTCATTACCATTCGTTCTTCTTCCAGGGTTTTTCATGTACAAATTTGTATTTATAGTATTATTTAATATACATGCTTTGGTGCCCTTTGGTGGTACTGTGCTCCCAGGGCAGGGCGCTTGGGCGCTTCTTGAGTATTTGGCAATTGCTGGTGTTGAATCTTGCATCTTGCTTCCTATCTCCGCAACCACAACAAAGCAACCGGCCCCAAAAAGGCACCGCCAACCACGCACCCACTGCTGGTGGGTGGTGGGTTCACAAGTGAGTGGTTTGTTTCTAGTAGATACACCAGCACAAAAAGAGCAGCGGAAAGCTTGCTCTTTTTGCGGTTGCTTTTGGAACATTTTAATAATGCTCTTTTTTATTTAGATTGAGGCCTCGTCCAACGGGCATGACGAGAGCCCAAACATCCATGGCCGACATATTGGAAAGCACACAGCAACACGACATCGGCAACATGATACAGAATGCAAACATGACAAGTGTTGACTATGGCAACGTGCCAAATGGCAATGCGCCAAACGAAGACGCGAATACAGTAATGCAACACATGGCAACGTTACCTATGCGCCAACACGCCAAACAAGGGACGCGACCGCCCGCCAAATGAGGCCCCCGGAACCACACACCCGCCACAGTGGGTGCTGTGGTACTACTATAATGGAGTCCCAGTAAACTACAGCACCAAAAAGAGCAGCAAAAGCTCTCTTTTTGCATGGCTCTTTAACTCTTAATCTAAAGACAATCTTATATATTCTATCATATTTCTGACGAACGACATACCCATGCGGAGAACCCCTGTAACCCCACCATCGACCCTGAACAACGGGCCCTGTACGAACTGCCACACCATGAGCTGGAGTTATGGGGCCCAGTACCCCAACACCTGCAGCAGCAGTGTGGGGTACTACAAGGTAAGGTTCATGTTTTTTTATTTTTTATTCTTTATGGCTTGTGGTGCAAAAAGAGCAGCGATAAGCTGCTCTTTTTGCGGCTGCTTTAGAATTTTTTTTTACTGACATGCTTTTTCTAGATTGGCCGCCCAATTGCCATGGACAATAACCTGGCGAAACTTGACGAACAACATGGCGGTACACAGCAACACGACACGCCAACATGACACGGCAACCGCGCCAACAACGCGACAATGTGCCGCGCCAAATAAGGGCCCGAATCACACACCGCCATGGCGGGTTGTTTGGTTCATATAAGGTAAGTCCCCGGCCCCCCCTCACTACTACAAGCCATGCAAAAAGAGCAGCGGAAAGCTGCCTCTTTTTGCGGTGGCCCTTATTTCCCGTAACTAATTTAAAAATTTAATATTTTGTAGGTTTTCAAACTGCCTCACAAACGAATACCGATAAAGAACCCCCCGCCTAACCCCACCTATTGACCCCCAAATGATGGGGGGACCCGGGGTATGAACCGGCCCCGTGCATACAAGCCAGAAATGGGGACGGAGCCAGCATGCACGGGCTACAAGGTAGTTATGTTTTTTTTATTTCTTAGTCTTGGGTGGCGCAAAAAGAGCCAGCATAGCTGCTCTTTTTGGTTGCATTAATGGTTGTACTAACTTTGAATTCCTTATTTCTATTAGATCCTTGACCGAATCCGGCACGAACCCCCCTCTGAACCCCACCAAATGACATGCTGGGGAACGAAAACGCGGAATGGAGGCCCTGCGAACGAAAACCTGGCCTCCCTTGAGGAGCCCGCCAAATGGGAACCAGGCCCAAACTGCGGGCAAGAACCCCACCCGCTGCAGCGGTGTCGGGGTGGCGATATGCAGCGTGCATGACCAGCAGGAAACCCATGGGGCCCCCCTGTGGGTGCAGACCCCAGGGGGGGGATAATAGTATATATGGCATAATATGTACTATAATTATAGTAGCAAATAATAATAATAAATAAATAAATATCTCAGCACAGCCATGATTGGCTGAAATGAATCGGAATGGCCATATTTTGGGCCGAATTTCGGCCATTACCCGGCTGGGGGACCCTATTAGGTACCATTTCTGCCCGAAAATGGTACCTAATTAGGTCCCCAATTGACGATGATTCAGCCTGGTGCTCCTGCAGCAGACGCTTCCAGCTCCGACTGGGTGGTAGCCGCCCGGGAGCAAAGGTGCTGGCTTGCGCACAAACGGGTGGCCGGAGGCGTTGGAGAGCAGGCCTGGGCTGGCGGAGGAGATGCGTTGTCGCGGTGCGGGGAGATGGCAAGACTCTCTCCCAGCCACGCCTCAGCACCTGGTTCCTTGCCAGGTGGTTTCTTGTCCTCAGTCCCAGGTCCGGGGAGTGGATGGGGGATCAGGTCTCGGAACGGTCGAGCTGGCCTCCAGTGGGGGTCTGTCGTCCGGAGCGGGGATCAGGGTCAATGTACTTGGAGGAGGCCCATCAACCATAACGGATCAGCGAGGGGTGGGAACGGTGATGATTGATTGATGAGGACGATTGACATGGACGATAAGACACATGATATGAGGAGCCGAGGGCGAGAGTGGTTCCGAGTTGTTGTTCTCGTCCTCCACCCTCCTTTTTCCTGTTTCCTCCTTTTTTTTTTGTTCCTCATTGTTAAATACGTTGTTCCTTGAATCGTTGTCAAGCCCTCAAACCAGTCCGGGGAGGTCCATCGGGAGATTCCGGTGAGGAACTGGGTTGGTCCTGAATGGTATGGGATTGCGAACTCCACGGCATTAATGCATCTCGGGGCCTCTGCATGAGTCTGGGGGTGGGATCCTGAACAGCCCTCCGGGCGTTTTCCAGGTTGCTTTTGGGGACCCACTCATTGTCAGAAGCCAGGTACCCTTTTTCCACTTTCACTAGGTTACTGGGAGTTTCCGGCAGAAATACCTGGAATTCTCAATTTGCTTGACTTCATACTCCTCTTCACCTCCTTTTAAGGATTGGGGTTTGGTGGGGGGTGAGCTGTGCCACTCTGTCAATCGGCGTCCGGGTCGGAAGGGGCGGAGTTTAGACACATGGAAACACTGGTGGATACGCAATGGGAGGCAGGAGTTAGACAGGGATGCAGAGCGGGAGTTGACTTTATCAACCTTATAGGGTCCAAGCCATTTGTTGGAGAGTTTTTGTTTTTGGTGGGCAGTTGGGTTGTGGGGATGTCCATGTGCATCTAGCCAAACTTGGGTCACCAAATTGTGCTATTGCTCAGGAGGCGTCCATGCAGGTGGCATCATTAGAAGCCATGCCATGTCTTCTGCAGCCCTCCGGTAAGGCAGCCTCGGGCCTGCGTCCATATTCCTTCCGCATCCAAGTGATGAAGTCCGGGAGGTGGCTTCAATTGTCCCTGCATGGGACTGGTTCAGTGCCCAAGGCCGAGGGCTCCTGTCTGAGGTCCAGCCGGAACAGGGTCTGGTCGGTGTAGAGGAAGTGCACCCGCTGTTGTTATATGCGGAATCCCAAATTAGGGAGCCATTCTGGCAGTCATTCTGCTGGGTGGTTAACAAGATCCGCGAGGTTATTGCTCAATTTCCTTGGTTGACACGGCTCCATCTGTCCATCCGTCTGGCGGCGTGAATGCCTGTCAAGAAATTCGCCTTAACACCAAGGACGGGGAGTTCAGCTCCTTCATGAACTTGGAAGTGGATGGTGGCTGCCTCAGTCGCTGATAATGGTTTCCGGCAAGCCGTAGATGTCTCACACGTTTGGCCTCGCGAACAGACAGGCGACCCCGCGCGGAATCAACTGGTGGTGGTCGTGGGCATTTGCAGGATTTTGTTTTGGAAAGTTGATCAATGGACAAATCATCATGCTGGTCCAAAAATCCAAAAACCCATGTGATTCCGGGATCCATGATCATTCCACGGATATGAACCTGCCCATCAATGGTTCCGGCACAGGGTTTGGGGGTGGAGTGTCCGCGACGGCTTGGAGGGGAAGGTTTTCGTCCCGGTTGCCAAGTGTCACAGGCAGCAGACATAGGTCGGCAAATGTATCGAGACATCCCCGGCCACCAGTTAGTTGGCAGGACCACCAGCTCATACTCTTCCACTGTCCGTTGGGTGACCCCGTGGTTGGGAGTATCATGGTGCTCGGCTGCACAAGGTCATGGACGGGAGTTTTTGGGGTCCACAGGACCATATACGGCCAGCCTCAGTAGGAACCGTGGGAGCCATGGAGTTCTCAATCCTTGAGGGTGTGTCTTCAGTCCATCCCATTCAAGCTCCTAACGATCTGGACCACTTTATCATCAATCTCCGTTGCCTTTTAATCCGTGCCATCAGGCTCCAGCTGGCCCCTTCGACTTGTGACGACCTCCGGGGAGGTCGGCTGGCCCGGTGTCTGGGAAGGCCAGCCGGTTTCAGGGAGCCCACATTGGAATGTCAGGTTCCCCATGCTGGGGGATGGTCTGACCGCCGTGAGGAGGCGTCAGGCTTCCCGGTTGTGTCCGGAACGGTGTTGTGGAGGGTGAAGGTTGAACTGAGAGAGGAATATGCTCCACTGGGCTTGCCTCTGGTTCAACTTCTGGGCAGACCAGAAGCTTTACTGGGACGGTTCTGGGTGGTCCATCAAGAATCTCAACCAAGCTGGAGGGGGAACCTTCGAGTAGCTGTCTCCAAGCTTCTAAGGGCCTGGATGATGGCTAAGAGTCCCTTGTTGTAGGATGTCGTTGTTTCTCTCCGGCCTCGGCATAGCTTTTTACAAGGAAGGGCCACAGTGTGGCCACTTCCCGTCATCTTGGGAGTTGGGAGAGTACAGTCCCATTGCATACCCGGGCAGGCGTCTGCTTCCACTCAGAAGCATCCAGTACTCAGAGGGAAACACCAGGGATCCAGGCGGAGGGTTGATGAGGGCTTCAGTTTGAGGAACGCGTTACGTTTCTGCATTGGTCCACTGAAGGGTGTGTCTTTCCCAGGTGAGCGTCATTTTTTAGAGGTCTGGAACTTTGGCGAAATCCTGAATTGAATCGTCAGTAGAAGTTAATGAACCCTAAGCAATGACGTTGTTTCTTTCAGGTTTTTGGGGCTCCAGCCAGTCCATTACGCCTCTGACTTTGACAGGGTCCATCTCCACATGGTCCGGCGGTGAATATCATCCCCAGGTATTTCGGATCCGATCTCAGAAGAACTCACACTTTTCTCCTGGTTTCAGGAAGGAGTTTGTTTTCCTGGAGGTCTGTAGGGCTGGCCTCAGGGACTCCTCAGACATACTCTTCTCAAGTCTTGGCAAAGCCATAAGATGTCACAGGTACACAACTGCATTAACTCCATTGTCGAATCATTCCCTGAGGCACGCTTCAGTTTGATCATGTTCTTGAACGCTCCGGGGGGAGTTGCAAAGTCTGGAAGAAATTACCAATGGTTTTGAACAGTCCTCAGGTTCATCCGGAATGCTCCTCCTTTCCATTCGTCTCCTATCTGCCATCTGGATGTTCTGGAATCCCCCCACCGGGAGGTCAAGTTTCCTGAACACTTTGGCCCTCACGGGGAGTTGAGGTTGATGACATCAGGAGGCATCAGGGGTAAGGGGTATGCGTTCTTAACCGTGATGTCGTTGAGGTTTCGGTAGTCCTGACCTAGGGTGGAACCTGCATCCTTTTTCTTCACAAAGAACACTGTGAGCGCCATTGAGACTTTGACGGACGGATTCGACTGAAGCGAAGATTCTCCTTCAGGAAGTTGGTCAAAGTTCTTTCTGTTTCACCTGGGGGACAGCGGGAACAGTTTGGCAGGAGGAAGGTAGCTGAGTTCCTTCTTGGAACTCAATGTGGTGGTCCCATGGCTTGGGTGGGGAGGTTGGTCAAAGGAGCTTTGGAGAACACGTCCTGGACACCTTGGTCAGTCATCTAAGCCTACCTAGTTGGTACCACTTTTGGGCAATAATGGTACCTAAGTAGGTTCCCATCACTATTCTGGCCGAAAATGGCATTTTATGCCTGCCACCTTCTAGCCAGAATGGCCAAAATGGCCGAAAAAATTGGCCGGAAAAGTTGGCCGAAAATTGGCTGAAACTGGGACTTAGAGAATCTCAGACTTGCAGGACAAGCAGGCCATATGACTTATCAGTGATAATAGTGTTCCATTATAATATTTATTTTATTATATTATTATACATATATTTGAGGCCTGCCTATGGTCTTTTCTGGTTACCCATTATGCATGTTGAAGCCACTCGCCCAATTAGGGACTATTTATTTATTTATTTATTTAAAAATTCAATATTTCGTAAAAAAATTACCACACCTGCTTGGGGGTGGGTGTGGTACCATCCGTAGAAATAAAAATAAAAAAACTACTTAGTAGCACCACACACCTGCATGGGTGGGTGTGTGGTACTGTCCTTAAAAATAAAAAATAACAAAACTACTTAGTAGCACCACACACCACATGGGTGGGTGTGTGGTACTGTCCTTAAAAATAAAATAAAAATAAAAAATAAAAAAACTACTTAGTAGCACACACCCACTTGGGTGGGGTGTGTGGTACCATCTGTAGAAAACTTTAAAAAAAACTAAGTCGCACCACACCGCTCAAGCGGGTGTGGCACTGTCTGTAGAAATTTAAAAAAAAAAAACAACCTAGTAGCACCACACACCTGGCCTAATGGGTGTGTGGTGCCTTCCGCTTCTTCATCGGGACTCGGCGGGCTCGTCGCTGGCCATTTCAAGGGAAGGGGGGCCATGGCTTGGTGGTTCACCGTTGGGCTGGTCGTTTGGACTGGTCCCTAGTGTCTGTTGGGGTGGGCACACCTGCGGTAGCGGGTTGTGGTCTGGCCTGGTTTCACTCCTTGGGTTCGGCAGGTTTCATTTGGCACTTGTTTTGGTGGGTCACATTGTTGGTTTCCGTGTGGCGGGGGCGTTGTCATTCCCTGGGGGGGGTTCCTTTGGCGGGTCTTCATTTTGGTGTTTGTGGTAAGGCAGTACCTAGAATAATAAATAATGTGTTAGTAAAAAATTACAACCAGCATAAAAAGAGCAGCATCTGCTGCTCTTTTTATGCCATTGTGGGTACACGAGGTTACTTACCTTGTATAGAACCACACACCCGCCGTAGCGGATGTGTGGTTCATGCGTTGTTTCGTGTCTTTGTTCGGCATGTCATCATCGTGGGTTTTGGCGGGTTATCGTTTCGGGGGGGGGCAGTTCCCTTTCACGGGTCTTCATTTAAAGTGAGAGCCTAGAATGATAGATGTATTAGTTAGAAAATTAAAACTGGTGCAAAAAGAGCAGCATTTGCTGCTCTTTTTGTGCCGTTGGGGGTGTAGCTTTACTTACCTTGTAGTACCACACCCGCCAAAGCCGGTGTGGTCCTCATTCATACTGCAGTCACATGCCTTCCTCTATCGGGTTTTCGTACGGGGCTCAGGTGGGTTTGGGGGTTGTCAGGCACAGACTCATTAACCTAGAAACTATAATAAAAAATGAATAATATGTTAGTAAAAAAGAAAGAAAAACCTACACGAAAGGAGCAGCGTACACTGCTCCTTTGGTGCAATAAAAACTTATCTTAAGATTACCACACACCCGCTTCGGCGGTGTGTGGTTTGTCTGGGGGGTTCCATGGTCCTGTGTCATGCATCCTCATTCCTGGGTTTTGTTTGGTGATTGTTCTTTTGGCAGGGTGCGTTTGTGGCTTTCATTTTGCGGGGGCGTTGTCATTTGCGGGGGGGGGGGGGGTTCGTTCGGCGGGTCTTCATCTTGCTGTATGTACTTCAGGCGATAACCTAGAATAATAAATAACGTGTTAGTTTTAAATTAAAAGCAGCACAAAAAGAGCAGCATTCGCTGCTCTTTTTGTGCCGTTAGACCTTACTTACCTTATGTAGAACCACACCTGCTGAGGCGGGTGTGGTTCTGTGGGCGTGATGTCGGCAGTGTCGTTGGGCGTGGTGTCGTTGAGCTGCTTGATCGGCCGTCCCCATCGCTGGCGTCCTCGTCGTATTGCGTTGTCATTTGGTGTGGTTTTGCTCTGGCAGGATTTCGTTCGGTGGGGTTCATTTAGCGTGGTGTCGTTAGTTTGGTTCGTTTGGCGGGGTTTCGTTCGGTACCTGGGATCAGGCTATGACCTGGATCAGCTATGATAATAAAAGTATGTTAGTAGAAGAATTGAAAGCAGTGCAAAAAGAGTAGCTTGTGCTACTCTTTTTGCGCTATTGTATCTATTGAGATAAAACTTACCTTATGACCACACACCCGCATCAGCGGGTGTGTGGTCGCGTGGTCGTGGTCATGCACTGTTGCCGTTGCTGCTGCTGCCGTTGCTGCTGCTGCTGCTGCTGTTGCTGCTGCTGCTGCTGTTGCTGCTGCTGCTGCTGCTGCTGTTGCTGCTGCTGCTGCTGCTATTGCTGCTGCTGTTGCTACTGCTGTTGTGTCATGGTCGTGCAGTCACATTTCTGTTGCTGGGTGTGGCTGCGTAGTTGCGAAATTCAATGCCGGCAATTGCCAACACTCGAGAAGCGCCCAAGCGCTGGCACTGCAAGCACAGTACACAATAGGAACAAGCATGTATATTTAAAATAAATACTATATAATAAATATTTGCCCAGGAAAACCTGAAGAAGCCAATGATAATGAGTCAGAGGTCAATAAGGCATGAGATGGCTAATTGCAGAGTGGATTGGGCCACTTCTACACATCAGAATTGGCCCAAATTTAAATATAGTAATGGTATATATACACCCTACATGGGTGATTGATTATCTCGGACGATAATTGCATTTTTCAATTTTTCACGCCTTCAATTCCCTATTTAGGGAATTGAAGGCATGAAAAATTGAAAAATGCGATTATTGTCCGAGATAATCAATCGCCCATGTAGAGTGTATATATAACACTACTATATTCAAATTTGGGCCAATTCTGATGCGTATAAGTGGCCCAATCCACTCTGTAATTAGCCATCTCATGCCTTATTGACCTCTGACTCATTACCATCCTCTTCTTCAGGTTTTCCTGGACAATTTTTTATTATATAGTATTTATTTATAATTTACATGCTTGGTACTATTGTGTACTGTGCTTGCAGCACCAGCACTTGGGCGCTTCTTGAGTATCGGCAATTGCCGGTGTTGAATCTGCATCTTGCTTCCTATCTCCGCAACCACAACAAGCAACTGCCCGAAAAGGCAACCGCATGACCACGCACCTGCCTCTGCGGGTGTGTGGTCACAAGGTGAGTATTTTTTTTAGTAGATACAATGTGCAAAAAGAGCAGCGAAAGCTGCTCTTTTTGCGCTGCTTTGGAATTTTTTTACTAACGTGCCTTTATTTATTATAGATTGAGGCCTCACAACGAGAGCCCAAACGGGAACCCAACACACAGGAATGTGACACGGCAGCACAACACATGGGAACGTGACACGGCAGCGCAACATACGGCAACGCGACACAGCAGCACAGCGTACGGCAACGCGACCGCAGCGTGACACATGGCAACATGACACGGCAGCACAGTGTACAGCAACGTGACTGCAGCGCGATGCATGGCAACACGACATGGCAGCATGACGCACGGGAACGCAACACAGCAACCCAACGATGCGATATACGGCACCGCGCCAAACGAGGATGCGACCGTGTCAAATGACACGCCAGGAATCACACACCTGCCACAGCAGGTGTGTGGTTCCATATCAGGTGAGTTCCTCCCCCCCACTACCTACAGCCATGCAAAAAGAGCAGCGAAAGCTGCTCTTTTTGCGTGTTCTTTAATTTTTAACTAATTTAAAAGTCATATCATCTAGTTCTCGAGTCTCTTTGCAAATGAATACCGACACAAAACCCCCCACAACCCCACTTATCGACGCCCGAATGACGGGGCACAGAGAAGACCCATACGACCAGTCATACGGATGACCTGGAGTACACGGTCCCAGTACCCCACACTCCCACAGCGGGTGTGGGGTACTACAAAGGTATGTCTCTTTTATTTTTTTTATTTCTTATTCTTGTGGTGCAAAAAGAGCAGCATAGGCTGCTCTTTTTGCACTGCATTGCTGTTCTACTAACATTTCATCATTTATTTCTCTAGATTCTGAACCAGAACCCCTGCAAGCCCCCAAGCAGAACCCGCCAAACGAGACGTGGCAAACAATTACCGCAAATGAAGCCCTGCAAATGAAGACCGACCCCTTCGAGGGAGTGCCCAAATGGAACCGACCCCAACCAGGGCATATGGACCCCACCCGCTGCGGTGGGTGTGGTGGTATATGCAGGTGTGTGGCCTGCATGAACTATGCCCCCCCCTGTGGTGGCAAACCCCAGGGGGGGGGGGATAATATGTATATAGCATAATATGTATAGCTAATATGTATATAATAATAGTAGTAGTAATAATAATAATAATAATAATAATAAATAGTAAACAAACAATAGTAAATAAACAAATAATCTAGCACAGCCATGGATTGGCCGATAGATGGCCAAAAAAACTGAATTGGAATGGCTTGATTTCGGCCAAAGGTCTGGGGGACCTCTTAGGTACCATTTTCTGCCCTGAAAGTGGTACCTAAATTAGGTCCCCTATGTGACTGACCAGCCTGTCCTGGAAGTCACGGAATTCCTCGGGTACGAGCTCTTCGAAGGTTTTGGCAGGTTCATTTGCTTTCACCTTAGCAGCCTCTGCCAGCCTCTGAGAAGGGGTGGACATTGCTCAGACGATTTCGGAGTGTTTGCTGTCGTCAGGGAAGTAGGCTGCGAAATAGCATCCCCTTTTTCCAAGGTCAGGGTCTCATCATCGTCATCCAGTGGTGTGGGCTTGTTCCGGGGTGTCTCCATGGCTTTCCAACCATCTCTCTCTCATTGGCATTCCGTATTCCGTATTCTCCGGATCATTGCTTGGCAGTCAGACGGGCATCGGGTCAGTGTCAGCTTCCCTGTTGTCCAGTCGATCTCTGGGTTGTGGTGGTGGAGCCAGGCGTGCCCTATGATCAATTTGGTTTTACCCAGTCTGATCATGGAGAACACCACCTGTTTGGAGTGGTCATCAATCCAGAGGATGACTTCTACTTCTTCATGGACAGATCCCATCTCATTGAGCATTCCATCAACGTTATAGACTGGGATGGGGCGGGCGAGCAGCCATATGTCTAGTCCATTCTCCTTTGCAAAGGCCAGGTCCATGAACATCCCAGTTGCTCTGGAGTCCAGTAGAGTGGTTCTGGCACAGATGGCTCCAGTCCGGGGTGATTGGATTTTCACCTTGACTTCTGTGGCTCATCTAGGGTCTTCGGAGAGGAGGTGGATTGAGGGTGGAGGGCTATAAACAGGGTTGGTATAGGTGGATACGTTGTCAGAATCATCACTCTCATCATTGGAGAAAAACATGTCATTTCCGATTCTGTATGTACAGTTTTGGAGGGGGGTGAATCTGTTGGTCAGGCAGGACATATCCTTCACTGCTGACCATTGGGAAACCCTGCAGAGTAGATCCTGAGGGTTCCAGTGTGTCCTTTGCGGGTGGGAACAGCTTCCATAGTTCCTCATGGACAATTGCTCCGATGTCTTCTGTTGCCCAGACAAACTGTCGTGGCTTTCATGGTGTGGGCAGTCATGAGAGATGTGTCCCAGCTCCTGGCAGTTGTAACAACGTCGTGCCTCTTGCTTCCATGTGGAGTCTATGTCCATGGGGGCAAATGAAGTTGATGAGGAATGTGTTTCCACGGGAGGCACTGGGGTTGGCCTGGGGGCAGGGGGTGTTGTCTGGGGCTTCTCCGTGGGTGTTGGAGGGTTCCTCGGTGCATAGGGGTTCGTGCTCACCATGGCCTGTCGGAACCAGAGGTATAAGTTGTCCAGCTGGCGTGCCGTGTCCTGCCATCCTCCGAGGGTCCCTGGTAGGTTGCTGAGGTGCATTTTCTCCAGCAACTGTTCATTGAGTCCTCGTTGGTATGCATCGATAAGGGCCTCTTCCCTGAAGCCAGTTCGACCTGCCAAGGCATCGAAGTGTGCAGTGTACTCCTCGGCGGACATCTTTCCCTGCTTCAGGTTCCGAAGTTGGGACTGGGTGGTGAACTCCTCGATCTGGCTCCCCGAAGGCACTCTCGAAGGCAACCAGGAACTCCTCGAAGGTCTTGTATGGGTTGTGAGTCTTGGGGTCCAGGAAAGAGGTGGAAAGGCTTTCCGCCCATGCTCTGGCGGTTCCATCCTTCATCCAGGAGAGGGTGTATAGGAATTTTGTGCAGCTCCATGGGGTAGACTCTGGCTGGAGGGCAATATTCAGCTGGACGGAGCACAGGAACCCTTCTGTCTTCTTCCGGTCACCCGAGAACAGTTTCGGGGTCTGCCCCCTTGGCCTCACGAGTGGATTGGGTAGGTGGGGTTGTTGCTGGAGGGTCTGCTGAACTGCGGTGGACACAAAGCCTGCAACGTGTGTCCCTTGGTTTCGCATGTCATCCAGTTCTTTCCGAAGGGCGGCATTCTGTTGTTGGAGTTGAGTGAGGAGGTGTTGGAGGTGGTTGGCAGTAATGGCTACTGGAGCACCGTTGGACATTTCAGAATGGGGGGTAGGAGGGAAATTGGCGATACTAAGCAATCTGGATGGTGGGCTCATGAAAGAGCTTTGTCTTCTGTCAGGGCCATGCTGCAATGAGAGCACCAAACAAATATAAACACAGATAACTCCGACTAAGTCCGGTGTACGTCCGGCTAAGTCCGGGAGAATCCGGGCAAGAATGAGATAACGAGGATGGGATGGAGAGGCAGTCCAGCAGCCCAGAAGGGACTAGGCGGAAACAAGCACAGCGGTCCCTTAAGCTCACGGAGTCAGCTGGAAGGTACTCGGACTGTAGTCTGGAGTAGAAGCAGAAATCCTGAGTTAACATTAAGGGAATAGGTACAGTGAGGCTAACCTGTAGTCTGGAGTAGAAGCAGAAATCCTGAGAGACCAAAGCTGAGTCTCTGGATTTCGCCCTGGACTACTTATACATAGTTCCTATACTACGGGGGATTGATCGCTTAATGAGAGGTGGTTACAGGGGGCAGGCACAAGAGGGGGAGCGGGCAGGGGATGGGAAAGTGGAGGGACAGGGACAGGGCCAGGGTAAGTGTGTGGGAACCAGAAGTAAAGGAAACGCGGAAATGAAGGGGAAATGAAACGGAGACGGGGACAAATTGGAAACAGGCTGGAACCAAAACTGGAAACAAACCGGAAACAAATCTGGAATTAACCGGGAAACAGACAAACTCTGACATTCAGCAACTGTCAGAGGAAATCCAGAACATGATGAAACACCACAACACCACCATCAACCTGGAGGAGAGGAGGACTCCTTGGCCTTGGCAGTTGGTTCTACTGGTGAAACATCTGAAGATGATGAGGAGGAAGGCAACAAGGATGACAAAGGCAAGGATGATGGCAATGATGGTGATAATAACAACAAGGGCAAGGATATTTACCATGATAATATGTAAGACCTATTAATTTATATCAGGGGTAATAGTCCTGATATAATTTTAGCAGATCTGCCCCAAATGAAGTTCAAGGAAACAGCAAGACAAGGCGAAACAAGAAGAGGCAGCAGCAGAAACAGCATCAGAGTCCCTATCAGCAAGATCATTGTGCTAATCGAATGGCTCATTTCAATCAGCAGAAAACCAATGAAAATGGTTTTTATTTCCCCTAGAATTGAAGGGTAAATATAATTTTAATGCCTTTGCCCTGGCAGTTGAGGAGTTTCCTCCAGTACCCCCAAGTCACCCAGTGTACCTCCCATCCAATGGGATCAAACAGGCCCTGCCAGTCAGGAGAAAGTTTTCAATTCCTTCCAATCATCTTGGAAGAATGGCCTGGAAACTGTACAAGTTACTGGCCATCATCTGTGGTGACTTGTCAAAGGTCAAGCTGCCAACTGGATGCCTGACACCACCACCATTCTTGGCATCTTGAGGCATTTACCCCTGCCCCAAAGTACTGTGGACACTATGTGAATGGCACTCCAAGGATATCATGATTCCAATCCATTTTCAAATTCTACACAAGATATGCACATGACAAATGAACTGGTCAATACAAACCTGTCACTCATATTGGATTCTGGCCAAGGCTAGCAGGAAAAGGAAAGGGAAAAAAAAGGGGTATCCTTGGGTTACAACAGAAACACAAATCAATCTGCTGACACCAATACGATACCTCACTCGAATCTGCCAAGAGTTGGAAGAAAACATCAATCCTCACATTATGAATACCTTGGCCTGGAGGATCCAAAAATGTGGTGGAGGATGACGATGTGAGTGTTTGTCTTGTTTCTCACCATCAATAGTAATGATATGTTGGATTTATTTCCAGGATCCAGCTCTTCTTGGACATCAATTATCAAAAAGAATATTCTGAATACCCTACCTTCACTGGGAGCTCCCTAACAGCTGCATTGCACTGATTGATGGTGCCTCAGACATTCTCACCTTGATATGTCTGATGCAAAGCAAACTCTTAACTTCATTATCTCCTTTGGAGAGTTCAACAAGTGCTACTTATATCTCCCCCAAGTTGGTAAAAAGATATTGTTGGAAGAAAGCTGGTGTTTGGGTTCTCTGGTTCTGTCCTGGCTCACTGTGTGATTTTGAGGGGGGAAGACGATTCTCTATTAATGCCTTCACTTGTGCAGGCACTTATCATGCTGCCTGTGCTTTCTGGAAAACATATGGAATTAAATTGTGAGTAATTTTCAACTGCTGTGGAATTGCTTTCCCTCTCACCAAATTTTCATGATGTTGTGGCTGGCTCCCATCAGGTAGTGACTTCCCAGATGTCTTAGGATTCAGAATGTATTAAAATGGCATGTCTGATTAAGGTTTTCCCCTCTGTGGCCAAGGCCCAGTGATATTCTGTAATTCTAATCAAAAGGCAACTGGTATTAATGGCTTCACTAACCCCAAGTTTGAGCCACATACACTAACTTTTTCCCACTTTCATAAATGCTCCATTTATTCCCCAGGGG